>JAYXIM010047731.1:0-10923 GCA_037575425.1 Anastrepha fraterculus
AGTTTTCACTGCCATATAAAAGTATGGATTTTACGCAAAAGTTGAATACTCTTGTTTTAGTTTTCTGCGTCCAAAGGCTGGCCTAGCTTTACGCAGACGGTTTTCTGCATCTTCTTCAGCTTCGTCATTCGCTGAAATTATACTACCGAGATAACAGAAACTTTCAACATACTGCACCGCTTCTCCATCGATTACAATATTGTTTTCTTGCTGTTTATTTCCAGACCAACGTTTCGTGCAGCGGTGACTAGAAAATCTAATTTGGCCTGCATGTCGGAATGCCTGTGTGAAAGCAGGCAAATATCGTCAGCATAGTCGAGGTCGTGTAATTGGCGGTATAGCGTCCAAGTGATGTTTTGCCTCCTTTTTTTCAACATACTGCATCAATTCGTTAAGTGTGACCGCAAAAGAAGTGGTGTCAGTGGGCGGCCCTGTTTCACGCCGGATGTTGTTCTAATGGCGCGCTTGGGACGCCATTGTGGAGAACTTTTAGCTCTGCAGTACCGTAGAATGCTTTTGTAACCCGCACAATTTTTGTAGGAACTCCTTTTTTCCAGACCATATTGCAGTGGGCTTGATGGTGTCAAAAGCCTTCTGGAAATCAATGAACATCATATAAAGTGGGGTGTTCCATTCTAATAATTATTCAATAATTATCCTTAGAGTATTCGCTTGATCTACGCAACTCCGGTGGGGACGGAAGCCTGCTTGTCCATCGCGTAATGACATTTTGACCCGTTGAGGTCTGTTCAAAATAATAGTTGCGACTATTTTATAAATAGTGTTGAGCAACGTGATGCCTCTCCAATTGTCGCATTCCCGAAGGTCGCCTTTTTTTGGCAGCTTAATCACAATGCCTTTCGTCCAAGACGTCGGGAAATTTTCGCTCTCCCAGGCTGCAGCGATGGCGGATGTAGAATCGACGCAGTAACGTCTGTATCGGTAACACACAGAAAGGAGCCGTAAAAGTCAAAATAAAGATTTCCAAGGAAGTTGGCTTCAGAGCCCATTCTGGTTAAAGTGTGATAAATCTCGTTACCCGCGATACTCACGTGTCCCGGGACACATGTTAGCATCAGGATATTATGTCTGCCGACATAGTTTAACCTAGATTTACAGTACTCGACTACCCTTGAAGGGGTTGAAGATCTGTTTAAGGTCATGAGCGCAGCTTTGCTGTCGCTACAAACACATACAGATCTGTCCTCCATCTGTTCATCGCTTCCTGAACAGCATACACCTCCGCCTGAAACACATAGTATGCATGCATTCCAAGAGCAAAGTGTAGTTTTGTCCCGCTTGATTTCACGCAGACACCAGAGCCGGAACCGTGCTCGGTCCTGGAGCTATCTGTGAAAATGCGAGAACAGTGTTTGCCAGGCTCATTATCTGAATTTGATCACAGTTGAGCCTCTGGCAGCACCAAACTCTATCTCTTGTCAAGCACAACTCTGGATGGTATGGAGTCAAGAAGCATGGCAAGGATCGTTGGATCGAAGTCCATGCCTACTATGTTGTCCAATGCCGGATAAAGGCCGTACCAATTCCCATTGTGTTTCAGGCAATAGATGGCCTTCAAGGTCTCTCCTTGGATGAAAACATCATGTGGTGGTAGACTAACCAGAGCATCTAATGCCAGGCCTGAAGTAGTCGGAAAAGCTCCGGTGCAACAGATGGCCACAGAGCGTTGTAAGCTCGACAAGATTTTCCTGACTCCCACGAGAGAGAGTCCAGACCACTGATGTATAGGTGATAATAGGTGTTATTATAGGCGTGTAGATCCAGAGGACCTTGTTAAGAGAAAGACCCCGCATTTTTCCAAAGACACCTTTGCACTGTCAGAAAGCTGTTGTGCTTGAATGTCTTTGTTTCAACGTGTGACTATCAAAAACGTTTATTATCGAGGATTACTCCAAGATATTTGATTTCTTTGGATAACTGGATTGTGACACCTTTTAGCTTAGGCAGAACGAGTCCATCAAGCTTCCTCCTTCTGGTAAAGAGGACAATACTAGTTTTGGTGGGGTTTGCCGATAGCCCATTCGCACAGCACCAAGTGTCAATCATATCCAGAGTTTTCTGCACTTTTCTACAGATGTTCATAAGCGAAGCGCTTGTTAACAAACAGGCAACGTCATCCACATATGCTTGTGTGTAGACTCCAGCATCATTTAGGGTGGTGAGTTGAGGATCGATCACCATGCACCAGAGCAATGGAGACAGCACACCACCTTGGGGGCAACCTCTATTAACCCAAGATGACACTAGCACATCCTCTCCGCCCGCACCGTGACGATTCTTTGGGCTAGCATAGAACGAAACCAATTCACCAGCACCCGGTCTACATCATGTATACTGGCAAAGCTGCACATACTATCGAAAGTGGAATTATCAATTACACATATACTACCATATTCTAATGATAAAACATATGACACATATATTTACTAGAAGCCCAAATTTATTAATAAAAGTATATTCGCTACTATGATTTGCGACTTGCATATTTATGGCTTATGACTATACACGTTTTTTTGTTTGTGCTTCTTGTGCCTTTGCAGTTTCCACAGATACAATCGGTAACAAACTGAATGGTTTACTTAAGGATGCTGAGTCTCGAATACAAGATTTAAGCGGCACATCCGATGGTGGCCTCTGCCAACCCACATTCTCAACGCGACCGTCCATATCAAGTATTATTATTGGTAAGTTTTTTTTTTTTTTGTGGACTTAGGCGTCAATATGCAGTTATTATTTGGTTGAGTTTCACACGCTGCAAAATCAAGAAAATCGTCATACAAATCTTAATAAGTACAGGAAAAGTTCAGAATAAGAGTTTCAAAAGCAGCAAATTCTTTATTTTGTTCTTTTTTGTATCAAAAACCCACTAAAATTAAAGTAACGAACATTCTCTTCCGCCAAAAAAGAGGTGTCCCTATTCAGAATAGTGTCCTTTTCGCTTATTACAATTTATCCAATTTTTGGAATCCATACGACTTATCCGCCCTTATACCAGCCTTTTTTTTATCGATTAACTCTTCCTTCTACCGCTGAGCCATATATTCATATTTGGAAAGAGAAAAGAAGAATAAATTTAAAAAATTTGCTAGATGAATTTGGTCCGTCTTTTTTGGGTTCAAAATAACTGTCGATTTAGAACTACCTGTACTCAAATTGAGTTCATTATTTTCCCGAGTCTTACTATTTTGTAATACAATTTATTGATGTAATCTCTAACTGCAGTCAAGCACTTGTCTGAAGCCCCCAGGCCTCCAAGACACCACACTACTCAAACAATTTTTGAAGGCAATCATACCAAGCATAAAATAATCGAATACATACACTCGTCAGAAAAAGTTAACGTACACTGCATGCATTCATTAAAAAAGTATAAAAAATGTATTTATATTTGGATTGAATAAAAAAAATGTGTACTTTATTTACAGGTTAGAGTTCAGTCATTTAGCACAAGATGATTTAAAAAGCATAAATTTAAATTCAGTTTCAAAGTAATAATAAAAACAAAAATCATATGAAAAATACTTCAGAAAAAGTTAACGTACACTGTACATAACTTTAAAATAAAAATTAGTAAATAAAATAATAAAACTTATTAATAGCTTGTAGGGTATCCCCTACGTCTTATAACTTCTGCTAAACGTTTTGGCATAGATTTGACCAACTTTGACGTTTCCTCTGACGTAATTTTGCCCTATTCTTCAGTAATTACGTCCTTCAGCATTGTTTTTGAGGTTATGTTATGCTGCCGAGTCTTTCGTTCTAATAAATCCCAAAGATGCTCAATAGGATTGAGATCTGGTGATTGTGGAGGTGTATGCAATTGTTTGGGTACATTATACAGGAGCCAGAGCTTAACTATTTCTGCAGTGTGCTTAGGGTCGTTATCTTGTTGGAACACAAATCCGTTCTCTAAGCCTATTTTGGTAGCACTCTGCCTCAAGTTCGATTTCAGAATATCCAAATATCTGTACTTATCCATAGTTGATTCTATAAATTCAATATTACCCACTCCGTTATATGCCATACACCCCCATACCATTACGCCTCCGCCGCCGTGCTTAACAGTTGGAGCAAGATTCTGTCTGTCGAGAGCTGTTCCTTGTTTTCGCCATACCAGTTTTCGTCCCGTAATTCCAAATATGCAGAATTTGCTTTCGTTGGAAAATAATACCTTTTCCCAGAAATCTAGGGGCTTGCTGATGTGTTCTTTGGCGAAAGCAATACGTTTCTGTCTGTTTATTAATGACACAAACGGTTTCTTGCGTGCAACTCGGGCATGATAGCCACTTTTCTTTAGAATTTTACACACAGTATCACTGCAAATGGTTTTTTGAAACCTTCTCTCAACGTCTTTTGCAATTTTTGAAGCCGTAAGTTTTGGATTTTTTTGAACTTCATTAATAATATGGCGTTTTTCTCTATCAGTAAGCGTACTAGGGCGTCCTGAACGCGGCTTGGAAGTTGTGGAGCCTGTCGATTTATAGTTTTTGATAACTCCTTGGACTGTAGAATGAGTCCTTCCTACAGTTTTTCCAATTTCGCGTAAAGATTTCCCTTCATTCCATAGTTTTATGATGATATCCCTTTCATCGGAGCTTGTTGCTTTTCTTTTTGGAGCCATTTTACAAAACTGCTGAATATTACACGCACTAGCTAGAAAATAGTTTAGATATACACCTTAAATGCTTTTTATTCAATTTTGTTTAAAACGTAATAGGGGAAGCCCCGTGCTTTGTGCTGTACGTTAACTTTTTCTGCGGTGGTAATGCCACATTTTTTAAATATTAATCGCTAAATCAAGAGTTGCCACAGTTTTTCTATTAAAATTACATTTGAATGATTACTCAATATTATGTGATGGTATTGAAATTAAAAAAAGTTTTGTTTATAAAGAATCTTATCATTCAGAGCCAAGAAAAGTCCGTACCGGGCCGTGTACGTTAACTTTCTCTGACGAGTGTAATTGAAATATGAGTGCATATCCGGCAACTGAGTAGAAGAACATTTGCAGCGTGCGATTTCTAACCAGAATTGATGAGGAATGCATTCATCTGTGACACTCAATAGTCATGGCACGCGGAGGGCGGAAAGCCTCCAAACAATCAAACATCGGAGAGTAGAATGCAAATTCTCGAGCATATCTAGCCCAGTAGCCAACCTAACCTCCCCCCACCTTTCAAATTTGTTCCATCCACTCACTTTACCATGTTCTACGCCATTCAATTGTGCATCTACATATTTTTCATTGAATCATTCATTCATTTGTTCGTTTATTCGTTTATTTGTTTGCTATCGACAGGCAACACAGGCTCCTCCGTGACTGGCTGCACTGGCAACGAAATCGAAAAGCAAATAGGCATATGGGAGCGACGTGTGAAGGGGTTACGTCGCCTATTGCTCGGTTGGGATCAGACGCGTCCACCGGATGCACCTGCTTCGGTGACCGTGGATGTGACGGGGGAAAACTCAATTGCACTGCAGATACTCGAACCGTTCGAAGGTGCAATTGGCACCAAATTCAAAGGTAAGCGAAAAAATGAAATTCTCTTTTATTGTTGAAAAACAAACGAAAAAAAATGTGAATACACAGTAATGAAACTGCATCACGTGCCACCCATTTGATGTGGATGAGTTGTGTTGGCGTTGGCATTTCCAACAAAAACTGCACTGCAATCCAATTCATTTGTTTACTTGATTTTGTTTATTTTTTCTATATACTTCTACTTGTACTGCTGGCCTCAAATCGATGCATACCCACACCATGTCAATAACAACAAACCGCATAACCAACCAACCAACCAACAGTACAATGGTCAACGCGCACCGACTTCAGCAACATTGTGGGCGAACGCGAATTGGTGGATTGGACGAGTTTTCACGGCAATATGGGCACACAGTGTCAGATTAATGGATTGACGCAAGGACGTCGCTATTTTATACGCGCTGCCTGTGGCAATGTCAAAGGTTGGGGTCCATACAAAACGTCAGTGCCGGCCAGCGTCGTGCCATCAAGTAAGCGGATCTATTCGATTCTATTTTTTTCTTTTTCGTTTTCTTTTTGTTTCTGATTTTATTTGCTTAATATATTTAATACGCGTATTGCTTCCTGGTAGGTTGGCGCGATTCCAATAATCGCGAAGATCGTTATGTTGGTCGGCAGCGTGTTTTGGATAATCTGTTTACGGCGGTGCGCCTAGCACGACCGGCGGATGTATCGGAACTGACATTGGATGTAGGTGCAGCACAGCGACGCAACCCGAAAAAGAAGACTACCATAAAGCAATTGTTTTCAGTGGCATCGAAATTCCAAAAGCACCTAAGACGGTGAGTTCACATAAAACGATTTTTTCCACAGACAAAACTTTTATTTGCAAAAAATATAAATAAAATTATTTAATGGCGATTCTTTGTAATAAAAACATGTTTAAAAAAACAGATTCAAAACAAAATTTTCAAAACTAAAGGGTGTTTTTTAGAGGTTAGGTTTTCAAGATGAAATAAAACGTATATAATTTAATGTTATGGCCAAGAATTTAGCTTTATTATAAAGATAAGGGTTTGCCATTATGTTTTAAAAATGATTTCGGGCAAGTGGCCGCTGCGGCTATCTCGAATAAACTCCAGCCGAGAGGCCCAATTTTCGACCACTTTTTGCAGCAATTGGGGCCGTATGTCAGCAATAACGCGCCGAATATTCTCTTCCAAGACGTCAATCGTCTCGGGCTTATCTGCGTAGACAAGCGACTTCACATAGCCCCACAAGAAATAGTCCAGCGGTGTTATATCGCACGATCTTGGAGGCCACGCCACAGGTCCACGGCGCGAGATAATGCGCTCACCAAAAGTTTCCTTCAATAAATCGATTGTTGCGTTGGCTGTATGGCATGTAGCGCCGTCTTGTTGGAACCAAAGGTCGTCCACATCAACATCGTCCAATTCAGGCACGAAAAAGTCATTAATCATGGCTCTATAGCGCTCTCCATTGACTGTAACATTATGGCCGGCTTCATTTTTAAAGAAATATGGACCAATGATTCCCTCTGCCCATAGAGCACACCAAACAGTGACTTTTTGAGGATGTAACGGCGTCTCAGCAATGGCTTGTGGATTATGTTCACTCCAAATGCGACAATTTTGCTTATTGACATACCCATTCAACCAAAAGTGAGCTTCATCGCTGAACAAAATTTTCTTGTGAAAATCGGGATCGGTGGCCATCTCGTTTTGGGCCCATTCACCGAACGTGCGACGCGCTTGATCAGGTGTAAGTCTATTCATTATGAAATGGCAAACCAAACTGAGCATAAATCAAGTGACAGCTGTCAAAAAGACCATCTACAAAAAAAGTAGTGGCAACTTGAAAACCTAACCTCTAGAAAAAACATCCTTCATTTGAGAAAGATTTGTTGAAAAGTTCAAGAAACCAAATACAAAAAATTTTTTTAGTTTAACTCTTTTATAACATTTGTAATAAAGAGAATTGTCCAAAGACCTCGGGGAGGACCTACTATACATCATCCGGACGGTAACATTTAAAGGGAAATTTTGCCACTCCCTTTCCATCTAAGGAAGAATGGAATAAGGGATTCTCTCTAAACAACTACTGCCTATACAAGTGGCAGTAAAATGGACTGTGATGTTGAGCTGGTATATATTCTTAAAGACTTAAAATTGAGAAATCTGTGCATCTTCCTAATACCTTATCACAGATTTCTCTTTTAAAGGCAATTTCGCTTTTCTTCCGAATAGCCAAGCTGCACGATCCATTCACGGGACTCGGCTACAGCAACTTCTAAGGAGGTGGAACAAAGCACGAATAGATTTACCACCTTGAGTGTAAACCATAAAGTTACCTTAATCTGGGTCCCGGGACATCGGAACATTGAAGGTATCGAAAAAGTAGATGAGCTGACAAGAGGGGGATGTGCCATGAATAACGCTCTTGCAGAAACGGTATTCACACCACCGGGTGGAATCAAGAATACAATTTTCGTAAAATTTGTGCGAATCTCGGATTGTAGATGAAGAGAAAAGACGACGTGCAAATTTTGCAGGACGTCCCGGTCCACCTACAACCTCAAGCAATCGTTGACATTGATAAACATGAAACGACGGGACGCCTGGGGACTAACGGCAGTCATAACTGGCTTTTGGTTTGTGGGAGAACAAGCAGCCAAAATGGGCATCCCTCACAATACATAATGTCACAATTGTAATCAACCGGAGAAAAATGAAACAATCTTCCATTTCCTCTGCGAATGCCCTGCTCTATTGAAGGTCAGAATGTTAACCGTGGGTAAACCGCTGTTCGAGAGTGTGGAACAGCTGTCTGGCTTAGATGTCAACAACCTGATAAGGTTCCTCAACCGCACAGACTGGATATAGTCATGCTGAAAATAACTGGTAAACAAGTTGGTAACGAGGATGTGGCAACAAAATGGTGCAGAAGCGATAGTTGGATTCTGGAAGAATCACCATTTTAACCAACCAATCATCTGCAAAAAATATTCAAAACAAATTTTTAAAACATTATTTTATAAAAAAAATGTTTAGTTCAAAAAGTTCCACTGGAAAAAACAATTTTTTTTTTAATTATTAAAAAAATTAATAGAGCAATGCATCAGGGAATTGTGAAGGCAAATATGTGTGAATGTATGTGTGTACTCTTCTGATAAAAAAAAAAAAAATAATAACACGCCTTGCGACACCATTTCCTATTTCATTGCGTACTCAGTACCAGCGATATTAGAAAATGTTTACCTCGTTACTTGAAACATTCTTTGTTTTGTCTTTCTCTTTTGCTTTTTTACGTTGTATTTTTGAGAATAAAGCTCGGGACATTTCTAATGTCAGTCTGGTAATGTCATTTTTGAATTGAATCAGTTTAGAGGAATGAATTAATGAATGAATTTAGAGGAAGGAAACTGACGAAATGGCAGTTTTGTATATGTAAACATTTGGCCTCATAATGGCAAAGAGAAAATTTACGAAATTTACAACGCTGCTAAAAGCTTTCACGTGCATAGAACAACAATAGCCATGGATTAAAACGTTATAAAGTTTACTAAACTGAACTACGAAAAATCCCTCTTAAGGCACTACCTCTTAAGTCACATTGATGTCCGTGGAGAAGCTACGGAAACAAGAGCAAAAACGCTGCAAAATACTCGTATCGACCTTAAAAATGTACATAATATGCTTTTTAGCTAGTGCCTGGGATACTCTTACCGCAACTTCAATTCAGTCTTCGTTTCAAAAACTGTTTGAAAATTGCGTCTGACTGGGATTGGGACGAGATCGTTCTTCTTTCAGAGTCACGAGTACTGATAGCGGATGATGCATCTAATGTTAAATTCATTGCAAGTTTGCTTCGGGAAGTAGAACTTTGCAGCAAGTTTCCCCATCTGAAATCGAGCAATGGGTTGTTGAACCTCAACCGGAACCCACAGCTTTAAATGAAGAATACTGTAATGAAGAGGACGAAACAGTCTGTGAAGAAACCAGCGACGTGATACTAAATACTAATAAACTTGTATTGTAGGAGGCAATATCAGCATTCGATCGATATGCTTGGATTGGGCAGAGCAAAACAAAGCTAACTTAAACGACGATATGACGCGAGTGTCTACAAAAAAAAAAAAAAAATCGAAAATTTCTTTCATTTCAAATGAAACTTATCGATACAAAGTACACTTAATTAATATAATAAAAACAAATAAACTTGGATTGCTATCAGTAAAAAACGTTTTTAATTTGTATCGAAAAAAATCTCAGTACATGCGACAACCTTGAAACTTGCACCGAGCCCGGTTTTCATTATATGCAAGAATCGTGCTTCTACTGCAATTGTTGAGAGCCGTATTTTAAATAAAAATAGCGAAACCTGAAATAATCTAAATCTTTCTTCTTCTTACTCTTCTTCTTAACATCACAGTCCTTGGTGAACCATTGTTTCATTCACAACCTTTCTCCACCCGTCTCTAGCTAAGGCTACCCTATGACAGGAAGTACCGGGAAAGTTTAAATAAAACAAAACGGAGTTAAATTTCAGGCAAATGTACATATTTTATCTCCTTCAAAATATGACCCGTCTGAAGCAACACACATGTGCCAACGTGTAACCTAGTCCTCCATGCGCCCCTGGTAGGCCGACCAAGGGATGGTATTCAGCTCCTTCGTCGCATTCTCTTTGATCGACTGAAATCTCCTTTCACGAAGTGGTAACTTCAACTTGAGAAACAAAAAGAAGTCGCTCGGGGCCATATCAGGTGAATAAGGTGCTTACACGATGGTATTTACTTGGTGTTTGGTCAAATAATCCAGCACAATTTGGACTCGGTGCGATGGCGCGTTATCATCATGCAAAATCCAAGAATTGTTTGCCCACATTTCCGGCCGGCCAGGCAGACACTAATGATCCGAATGCGCTAGAAAGTGACAGATGTATGTCTTACAGTCCTACCAACATAAAAAAAATATGGGCCGGTTCCCACCTGCGCAGTTTGTTTAAATTAAACATTCCCGGTACTTTTTAATTATAGGGTACTTTCTTCCTTTGCAAGGTCATTTTCGAGCCATCTCTTTCTGGAGCGTCCCTTCTTCGGCCAGGGCGTAATTCTACTGCCTTTCGAGTTGTTCTCTCCTTGGGCATTCTAAACACGTATACAAGCCATCTTATCCTCTGCGATTTTATAAATCTAATCTCAGTTTCGTGTTTTGCTAAGAGTTCGAGCTCTTATTCGATAAGTACCGCCCTGCAGTCTTAATGGTCCATAAAGTTTTCGTAACGACTTTCTTTTGAAGACCCTTAGCTGATTAATGTCAGTGGTTTTTAGCGTCTATAGTTCGCAATCATGGGTGAGCACAGGGCGGATGAAGATTTTTTATGTCCTCAACTTTGTA
>JAYXIM010047732.1:0-10892 GCA_037575425.1 Anastrepha fraterculus
CAATAGCTCAAGCCAATGGCTTTGCCATTTTGATATTATATTTGATTCTAGTTTACGCTCAGCCTTTCTTTGATACTTTTTCTTGGAAATTCATTCGCTATGCCTTCCTCAAAGTTCCAGTGATTCTTTTTAAATTCGTTTTTATTTGCACCATGATAAGAGCTTATGTCGATTATCGACGTCATGTGCCTGTTACACAGGCCGACAAAATTTAGCCAACATTCAGACCCAGAAACCAGACTATATATTTCCGAAGGTTTATGATGCGCTGAATCCAAATCTGGCCTCAGAATTTCTCTATCAGCTCTGGTTTTCGAGATATCCTAACCTAAAAGTGCAAAAACCCCATTTTTGCCCATATTTGAGGTTATGTAGCCTTGCAGATGTTTTCTTTCACCAAAATTAAAGGATGGCATCTTTAAATACAATCCTTCTTTTTTCAAATGGCGTTTTGTTTGCTCAAATATAATTTTTTTTCGCAGAGATGTCGCATAACCTCAAATATGGGCAAAAATGGTGTTTTTTGCACTTTTAGGTTAGGATATCTCGAAAACCAGAGCTGACAGAGCAATTCTGAGGCCAGATTTGGATTCAGCGCATCATAAACCTTCGGAAATATATAGTCTGGTTTCTGGGCCTGAATGTTGGTTAAAATTTGTCGGCCTAGTTCCATTAAACACGAAAGATACGATTATCGTAAAAACTCAAACTAATAAATTAATTTTAGTTATCAATCCGAATTTTGCATGGACAGAGAAGCAGATATTAGTTTAAATTATTTCGGATACTTTTCCTTGTAGACTAGTGTTATCTATTACTACGTGTTTAATTTGATTAGCACCATTGTGGGCTGGGAACATCCAAGTTTGTTTGTGCACTCGTTTGTGTTGAAAAGATGTGCTGCTTATAAATTCACCTTACTTTTTGCCCACAGTAGTAGTCCTTGAAGTTCGGCAAAGTTACATAAACGCATACCATTATCATTGTAATTTTTGTGTAACGAGTGCTTTCCTGCAACTTGCTGTATTATTGTAGACTCCTTTCCAATTTTCGCGTTGAAGTCAACGCAGAGTATTTTGATGTCATATCTACATACATATTTTATTGCAGATGTGTGACATTTTGTCGTAAAATTCCACCTTTGTGTCATCTCCACTTTCTCCTGTAGGGGCGTCTACAGATACAATTTTTATGTTTTGGAATTTCCCTTTTAATCGCAAATGTGAAATACGTCCATTCACCGGCTCAAAAGCCATCACACTCTTCCGGGCTTTTTTATCAAGATAAAGACCAACGCCTTTATAATCTTGATTTTCGGCGCCACTGTTGTAGATCTCGTTTTTTATTTCGCTATTTCCTTTCCACCTTATTTCTTGCAGGGCCGATATCGTACAGCCATATGTTCTTAGTTCATCAGCTATTTCTACCATTTTCCCTGCTTTGAGCATAGTCAGAACATTCCATGTTACTAATTTGAAATCATTTTCCTTAATACTTCGGGTGGGTCGATATCTTCGATGTGCTCGCCAGCCTCAAACCAGGGTTTTCTTACCTCATTTCGTTTGTTCCCTTTCCTTCCACTGAAGGTTCTTTCTTTGAGAGTCTCCAGTCAAGGTTAGCAGCACCACCGCGCGCAGGCGAAAGGATGAGATTGGAAGAGATAGGTGGGAGGCATCATGACGTAGGATAATCCATTAAATTGCACATCCCTTCTATTTTAGTGACGTGGCTCAAGCTCAGAAGGTGATAAAAAATACGAGTTTCTCTCAACTCCTTTCCAAATGGTTTTTCCGATTCCCAAATTTACTTGAAAAGAAATAAAGGGCACATTATGCAAAACATTAAAGTCAAACAAAGCACCGGGATTTGATTTCATAACGAGCAAAGTACTGAAGGAATCATTTACTTGCGGCTTGAAGTTCGCTACGTACAATTTAATGCGATGCATCATGCATCGATGCACTTCGTTCAATAATGTGTGTGACCAATTAATTAAAACACATTTTTTTGCCAAAATTCGTTTTTATTCATCAACATAGTCCCCTTTTAGATACAATCATTCCAACGCTTTCTTTTGATGCCGCCTTTGTAAAACGATTTTTCTTTGCCTTCAAAATAGGCCTCAGTTTCGACGATTACTTCATCATTTGAGCCAAATCTCTTACCACGGAGCATCTTTTTGAGGTCTGCGAAGAGCCAGCAGTCGCTGGGGGCCAAATCTGGAGAATACGGTGGATGGGGAAGCAATTCGAAGCCCAATTCGTTCAATTTTGCCATCATTTTCATTGATTTGTGACACGGTGCATTGTCTTGGTGGAACAACACTTGTTTCTTCGCCATATAAGGCCGTTTCTTTGCGATTTCGTCTTTCAAACGCTCCAATAACGCTATATAATAGTCGCTGTTGATGGTCTGCCCCTTCTGGAGATAGTCGATGAATATTATTCCATGCGCATCCCAAAATACAGACGCTATAATCTTGCCAGCCGACGGCTGCGTCTTTGGTCGCTTTGGGCGGCTTTCACCGGCTGCATGCCACTCAGCAGACTGCCGATTTGACTCTGGAGTGATTCGTTGTTGTTTTTGCTCCGGTGTGAGCAAACGCGGCACCCATTTGGAAAACACCTTTTTCATACCCAAATGTTCGTGTATTATGGTGTGTACACTGCCTACTGATATCGTTAGAATGTCAGCAATCTCCCTCCCTTTCACTTTACGGTCAGACATAATGATTTTCAGTGTTTTTTCAACGTTTTCCGGAATAACAGCGTCATTTGGCCTTCCAGTAGATGGAATGTCATCGGTGTCTGTACGACCCTGTTTGAATTCGGCATACCAATAACAAATGCTTCTTTTTGATGGAGCAGAGTCCGAATAATGTTTTTCAAGCCATTCCTGGCATTGAACAGTATTTTTTTCATTAAAAAACAATGATAAATCAGTACGCGGAATTGCTTTGAGTTCATTTTTTTTAAAACTCAAAAGTAGCGTCACTTAAAGCACTGTAAATAAATGGTCGGATTAACATATAATATGATTTTGACAGTAAGGTTGCCAACTTTCGAAAAAAATATTGATGTAGTACTAATGCCGCCATCTATGTGTCAGTCACACACATTATTGAACGTCCTGGTATTACAAAGCAGACGTTTTCGAGTTAAAATAAATGATAAAGTTACCAACCACTATGAAATCAATTCACTGCCGACCTACCTCTAACAGGAAGCACTTACTGCTATATATGCAGATGAAACTGTAGTAATGGCTAAAAATAGTCACGCCTCGACTGTTTCTATTAGTAATAATAGTGAATGTATATCAGATTGTATTTAATATATGAAAACAAATTTTCTTTTATTTTCAATACTTGATGCATTATCCTAAAACTACCCGAAAAAGCGTGGGAGGGAAAATAGGCGGATATTTGCAAAACGAGCAGCTCTAATATTCAGATTTTAATGAAAAAAATTATATTTTTGAATCACTGGATAAAGGTTAAAAAGGATTTCTTTAGGTGGGACTAGCGAAGTTATATCTTAGTTATTTAATTTAATTTTTGTATAATAATCCTGTGGTATAATGATTCCTTGGCATAATGATGCCCATTTTAACCAGTGCAACGTATTGCATACGTAAAATTGCTATCCTTCACCTACACATATTTTACCTGCTGTAATACGTATTCGCTATTTATTCTGATGTCTAGCACCGTCATCATCATCAACACGAAACCAGCACCAGCTGCTACTTTGTAAAGCATGCAACATCATTACTCAACCACCTATATAAAAGCAACAATAAACATACCTTAGAAAAATGTATCATGACCACACAAGCGTTGCTGCAATATGGTCGAGAGCTATTCGCTTGCATGTAAAGGTAGTATCACCAGCATTACAGGCGGTAGCGAGTTTCAAATTTATTAAAACCACTAGGAATCTGTTTAGGTATTTAGGTGTATGTACAAGTATGTTAGTATGTATGTATATATACGAGCGGTTGCTGCAGCTCCGCCAAATAATTTCCCATTTTTCATTGCAATAATACAGCACTTACCTGAGAGGCGAACGTGCAGTTACTTGCTTTTTTATTTCCTTGTTTCGCTATGCAATTACTTACATATTATTATAAATTTTTAAATGTGATATTTTTGTTAATTTAACTTGAAGTTTCTGTTGCTTTTGCAGTGTGTTGATTTGTGTGAAAGTTAATATGAGTATACAGTGGCTCTACAACTTATTTCATGCAGCTTCAATTTATCATTTTAGTTTGCAATAACATGAACAAATTTTTTATGAAAATATTTTGTCAAAGCCTTTGTAAACAGAGCAAATAGAGCATAATTTGCAGAAATACAGTCTCACACATACGAAGGGGGAAATGTGGCTACATAAAAGAAATTTTGCTAATGCCATTTTGCGGCACGGTTGAGGTATATTGTTTTTCTAGTTTTTATAACTAACCTTCAGTTATCGACTTATGCCATTTTTAATGTGTTTTTTACTGCCAAGTTATCGGCACAAAAATTCAAGTTTAATGGGTTTGCCGTACGACAGTTGAACAGCGAGAATTTGTTATACACCATTACAGAAATGGAAAATCGGAGCAAAAATTTTCTGAATTACCTTATTTGAGTAATGCAGCAATGAAAAATATTCAAGTTCAACGCACTAGCTACAATCAAAATTTAGGGTACGTAACGAGCGAAAAATAGAAGAAAATCCCAAACTGGCGACTGCCAAATGAACTACAGAGCTTTGGCGCAGGCACTTCTTCTTCCTGATTGCTGCTATAGCGCAGCGCGCCAGTTATTTCTTTCTCGTGCTAACCGGCGCCAGTTGGGCAAACCAAGCCAAGCCCTTCTCTACCTGATATTTCCAACGCAGAGGACGCCTTCCTCTTCATTTGCCACCACCAGCTGGTACCGCATCGAATACTTTCAGAGACGCAGCGTTTATATCCACTCGGACGGCGGATAACCCAACCAAAGAAGCCGCTGGACCCTTATTCGCTCCGCTATGTCTATGTTGTCGTCAAGCTCTACAGCTCCTTGTTCTATAGGCCGCGATATTGCCATCGGCAACGTGCAAATATTCAAAAAACTTTGGCAGAATTTGCTCTCAAACACTCCAAGTGTTTCCTCATCGAATATTGTCATTGTCCAAGCCTCTGCGCCATACGATAGGACGGGCCTTATAAAGTGTTAGTTTTGTTCGTCATGGCTTTATGCATAACATTGTTATTGGTTCCTAGATAAACGAAGTCTCCTACAACCTCAAATCATAACTGTAGACAATGATGTGGCTGTCGATTCGCGTATGTGCCGACGGTTTATTTGATGATATGGAGATGGTTGGTTGGTTGGTTGGTTTTGGTGGTGATTCTTCCAGAAGCCAACTAGTGCTTCCGCGCCATTTTGTTGCCACATCCTCGTTACCAACTTGTTTAACGGTTATTTACAGCATAACTATATCCAGTCTGTGCGGTTAAGGAACTTTATTAGGTTGTTAACGTCTAAGCCAGATAGTCCTTCCATAGGGCAGGGCATTCACAGAGGAAGTGGAAGATGGTTTCCTTTTTCTCCGGTTGTTTGCAACTGTGACAGTATGTATTGTGAGGGATACCCATTTTGGCTGCTTGTTCTCCGATAGACCAGAAGCCAGTTAGGACTGCCGTTAGTCTCCAGGCGTCCCGTCATTTCATTCTTATTAATGCCGACGATTGCTTGAGGTTGTAGGTGGGCCATAACGTTCTGCGTTCTAACGATATGGAGATACTTTGTTTTGTCCTACTAGTGCAGAAACTACAAAAGTAATTTTTCGCTGACTTTAAGGGCCGAGTAGCAAGAAAGAAGTCACGCTTTAGCTGAAGAAAAGGAGGGGAGCTGAAAACTAAGGATTTTGATTTTCGAAAGATGGTACTTTTTTATGCGTCCCAGTGCAATCCTTTTGGCACAAATGGAATTACTTATATTTCATGGAAGCCACAAACTAACCTCCAGCGCGGTAACATCAGGGCCTCTGGAAAAACATGGTTCTAGTGCGGGGGTCGACATACAGCAACCGGCGTCGAAAAATTTGCCCTAGTTGAGGGTAATATGAATAAAATGATACATTTCAATAAAATAAAAGATAACTTACTCGTAGGTGCCGAGAAATTTTGTATTCCTATAAATGCGGACAACGGCTCACGAACCAAATGGCAAACGTGCCTACATAGCTGATGTGGCATTGCCTGCATTTAGTGAAAGCGCCATGAACAGGATAAAGAGTTCATGGGCTTTATTGGAGAACAGCATCGGCTAACAACATATTTGAAACAAAGTTCAGTTGAAAAACGCACTTTTAAGATAGTGGAACAAAATCGGGGCCGAAACTTAGAAAAAACGAATGGAACTTTACTAGAAGCTACGTTAAAAGCCAAAATATACAATAGTCTCTTCTTCTTCTTAATTGGCGCGATAACCGCTTACGCGATTTTGGCCGAGTTTAACAAAGCGCGCCAGTCGTTTCTTTCTCGTGCTAACCGGCGCCAATTGGACACACCAAGTGAAGCCAAGTCCTTCTCCACCTGATCTTTCCAACGCAGAGGAGGCCTTCCTCTTCCTCTGCTACCACCAGCTGGTACCGCATCGAATACTTTCAAAGCCGGAGCGTTTGTATCCATTCGGACGACATGACCCAGCCAACGAAGCCGCTGGATCTTTATTCGCTGCGCTATGTCTATGTCGTCGTAAAGCTCATACAGCTCATCGTTCCATCGTCTGCGATATTCGCCGTTGCCAACGTGCAAAGGTCCAAAAATCTTACGCAGAATCTTTCTCTCGAACACTCCAAGCGTCGCTTCATCGTATGTTGTCATCGTCCAAGCTTCTGCGCCATACGTTAGGACGGGCATGATGAGAGTCTTGTAGAGTGTTAGTTTTGTTCGTCGAGAGAGGACTTTACTGCTCAGTTGTCTACTTAGTCCAAAGTAGCACTTGTTGGCAAGAGAGATTCTACGTTGGATTTCAAGGCTGACATTGTTATCGGTGTTAATGCTGGTTCCTAAATAAACGAAGTCTTTTACAACCTCGAAATTATAACTGTCTACAGTGACGTGGGTGCCGATACCGGTAAACTTCAATTTAGTGCATTGCCAAACTTCCCGTAAGTGCTTCATCGATTCAGCAAGCATTACATTTTTGCGTAAGTAATATTTTTGGATATTTCAATATATGATAACTGATAATTATATGTAGGTTACTTTTTAACTTCAATACGAATACCGAACAGATAAGATTTTGGAGGACGATAATTCTATTTTGAATTTGAATTTTGAAGAAATATACCACTTTGAGATTCAGGATTATCTTGACGTAAACGAATTAAATACTGATATAGAACAAGAATGTGGTTCTAACAGTAAATAGGAGTTTGAAGCTCCTTTGATAGTTAGTCCAAATGCAAAGATAATCGAACAAAATGGAATGGAGCTGTAAGAAATACTTTCGTTTGGAGCGTGCCATTCAGATCTGCCACTGCTACTGCTATTGTAAGCTACCTGAGGTTATTCGGTTATATTTTAATATAATTTAACATTTTGTTTTCTTTGAAATTATGATTTTTTTTATTTATTTTAAATAAATACATTTTAACTCAAGTTTTCTTCGGTAGTGAGAATATTTTCGTTTTGACCATTAATTGCTTTAACATATTCCTTTATATTGATAAATACAAATTTTTCAATAGAAAGACTCCACAATTTTCGGCCATACACACCCCAGCGCCTATATGTTTTAATGTTTTTGACGCGAGTGTAGGAAGATGGCTCAAAAATCGCGATCATTTTTAACAACTTTTTTGGCGACGATTTTTGGTGTTGGGTGTTTTCATCCATATAAGAAAATTATCGAGCAATCGTTGTATGGAGAAAATGCGCGAAAAAACCAACGCAATTTTAAAATTACAAAATTGAATGGGCTATAAAACTGTATGGCCGAAAACTTTTTAAAAATTCCAATTTTTTTAATTTATACAAAGTTTGAAACTAGCATTCATATGGCTTTTGATATACATAGTTGATTTATATTTCCATAAAAAATTATTAAAATTAAATAAGAATTAAATAAATTGCTAAAACTCGTCAATAAGCTATAGTTATTAAACGCAGTGTATAGGGAAACTAAAAAAAATTAAAACATTTTCTGGGTAAATTTATTTTTTCTACATACACACTAACGTCTAGTCACGAACACAGTCTACCTCTGAGTGAATACATACATCTTAGAGCTGTTGGTTAATGTTTGATCATCTGTCGATTCATGTATGCTGCGCAGTTGTGCGGATGGCCTCTGTTTACTTCTGTAACTTTTCTTCTTCTATACTCGTATATACCTTAGTGCTGCTCCCCTCAGTCAATCTCATTCGTGTAAGCATTGTTGCTTTCATTTTTTAAGCTTTGTTATATTTAAACTCATTACGTTTTATTGCATCCCTTGAGCGCATTATTCAATTCTAAAATGGAAACGTGTAGAAAAATATTCTATTAAATAACTTTTGAGCGTGGGAACAGTATACACTGCTGAAGCTTTTTTGAAGCTGGTGCAATCATTATTTTAAATAGCCTAAATAAAACGTCAAGCAAGGCTTTCCTAGCTGCAATAAATTCCACAGAGAATTGTGTTTATAACTTCTAGCTTCCGTCTCAGTAACCCACAGAAATGTTTTGGGTAGAAAAAACAATGAGCTTTTTAAATTTTAGCGTGTTGGTAGATGCTCCTGTTAACCACCAGATTTTTTTGTATGAACACCATATACGATATGTTTGTATGCTATATCGCAGCTGCAGATCTCTTTGACATAGTAATATGGTTATAAAAAAGTGTGCTTTGGCAATATTTGCACGCCTACTTTTACTTCTTGTTGTGTCAACTATTAGCAAAGTGTTAAAGTAGCCTGTCTGTTTTTGCGTAATGCACTAGTTAGTTTTCGCGAAATGCAGTACTGTACGTAAACGAAACTATAAAGGCTGCAACCGCAGCTGTACGATTTGTGATTTGTTGGTAAAAAAGGGGGAGAAAATACATGTAACCGCGTTGCTTTGCTTCTAAGTTTACAAAGCCCGCCTTGATATGCGATGGCCAATTCTGCTGATATGCGTATGCTTAGGTTAAAGTCGTCACAGTGATTAGTTGTGTAACCATATGCTTCGCTTTATGTGGCTTTACAACCATTTGCCGTTTTAGTACGAGATCAAGAAGCTTCAACGGTCCTTTGAAAAGTTGCGCCAATTAATCAACCCGAGTTCAGATAGACATACACTTTTTCATCTGCTGCAAATATTTTTATTTATTTTTAAATGTGCATTATTTTTGTATAGAAGTATAGCTCACTGTCTAACAAAAATCATTTTTCAATTTAAAAAATCCGCAAAATTTTTAACCCAATGCCTCGGTTTTTAATTAGGTTAGGTTGGGTTTGCCAGGTTACCCTATGGCCGAACGAGTTACTTGCATTTGATTTCCATCCCTAACTAAGTTGCTTAAACCACTTAGATCTATTTAAGAAGGTAACTAGTGCCTCCAGTGAGAAATTTTGCGAATTTCCCAGGTTGTCGAAGAAATAATAGCCAAGATATTTGGCACGGCTTCATTGATGTGCAGGACATTCACAGAAGAGGTCTTGTACCAACTCAATTTGTTCTTCATTTCTTTAACTCCTGCAGAAGTCATTGTGAGGTACACCCATTCTACCACCATTCTAACACCTGTGTGGAAGCTGGTAGTTGATCTGTGGAGTCCAAGCAGTCATTTTGTCCTTTTAATATTCAGTTAGTAGTCAGATACCACCTTCTATTGGTTTCCGCGATTACGCTCAAGTCAATCGGATTCGTTTAAAGGAATGTTTATGCCCTCTACCTCTCGCTGAGCCTATCCTTGCATAAGTGTGGTGTTGTATTGTTGGATAAGTTTAACAGATCTTGAGTTGATGCGCGCTGAGGCCAGAGCCTTGATCGCTGCTTAACTATCAACTAAAATGGTAAGGTTTATCGGAGGTAAGTCCATTAGTCGCAACACCTGTTTGGAAGGTTCGAAGGAGCAATTTAAAGATAACTGTTTCTAGTAACCTCCCGATCCAGTGCCATTGTTCATCTTTGAGTCGTCACACAGTGCGGCCGATTCCCGAAAAGCTGGCCAAAACTCAAAAAATTAAGTAATTGATTAAAAATTTCTTACTCGGGGGTTGTCGGGGTCGCTGATTACGAATTTGATCTTAAAATTTTGAAAATCCACCCCCTTCCACCCCTATTGGCCACCCCCTCACGTGAAATAGCGTATATTCAAGAACATAATCAAGATGCATGTAAATTTATATGTTTTCAGGGTCGCAAGGTAGCAAGTGGTAGCAGCTGAATCTTGTTTTATTCAGTAACCATTACTTTTTTGAGTAACCTTTAATAGGTTTCAAAGCAGCATATGACGGCGTTGTATTACTATACAGTTTGAAAACTCAAATTTTATAAAAAAAATTGCAAAAATGTATCTACGTATTGCTGAAGCTAAAAATTTTGTGTCGAGGTATTGATATGTACTAAAGATTTCTCGTATTTTACTAACCTTCCGAAGATGATTCCATTTGGTTTTGTTCAATTTACTCCATTACAAAATCTTTCAAATGTGTACACCTTTCACTATTCATCGACAGTAATACGATGCTCAAACGAAGGCCACGTTGCGACTGAAAATACAGAGGATACTTAGGGTACAGGACGTTGCTATGAACGGTTTTCACTACTCAAGGCATTACTGTAGCCAACCCATAGACAAAAAAACTCTATCTAGAAACTTTTTTTTTTTCGACTTTTGGCCAGCTTTTTGGGAATCGGCCGCACTGTGCGTCAGTATAAATATG
>JAYXIM010047733.1:0-10895 GCA_037575425.1 Anastrepha fraterculus
CATCTTGGGATCTCCTTCAGGTTTCGGCTCTCCGACTACTGTAGTGTCTTTCAGGTCGAACTGATGGTAATAACGAAAGTCGCGAACTGGTACAGTGTGATGCGATATCTGAAAATGACACCTGTATTTTTACTGACAGCCAGGCGGCGGTAAAATCCCTCACAAAACAGTCGACAACCTTCAAGGTAGCCATGAAATGCCGCACATCTCTTAATGAGATGGCTGAGTCATTTCGTCTAAGGAAAATATGGGTTCCTGGCCATCGCGACATTGAGGGTAACTGTAAAGCCGATGATCTAGCGAGACTCGGCACCAAGTTGACCGATGAGTACATAGAAAATGACATAGACGTACCCTTACAAACATGTAAGCTACTTCTCCTTGAAGAAATCACGAGGAAAGAAAATGAAAGATGGCGTAATGAAGCCTCCTGCAAAATCGCCCTTCAACTCTGGCCGACTCTCAGTGCTAAACGCACATAATCTTTGCTAAACCAAATAAGCACAGTCTTAGCACGCTGATTTTAGTCATAACGGAACATTGTCTAATAGGCAGGCACGCCCAAAGGATGGGTGTGCAAGCACATTCTGTAGAAGTTGTCTTGATGAGGAAGAGACAATCTTAAATTTAAAATATGCACCTATGTGCAAAATAATTATACCTATATATATATATACATACATATATAATTATCGCATACACCCTTTTTGGGAGTTTGGCCGAGCTCCTCCTCCTATTTGTGGCAGGCGTCTTGATGTTGTTCCACAAATGGAGGGACCTAAAGTTTCAAGCCGACACGAACGGCAGATATTTTTTATGAGGAGCTTTTTCATGACAGAAATATACGCACCAGCCTATTCGGCTCTGCCTGCTGCCAATTATGCCCCTTACCGTCGTAAAATAGACAAAATAAAACTTTAAAAGCTAAGACTCGATAACTTGGTGCTCTTTGATGCCTAACATCAGAAAATCAGCTATACGAGTAAAACAGCAAACTATACATATATAATAGAAAACAAGTTTTTTTCTATTTGTATTATAAATATGAAGTAAAAAGTTCTCGACATTACCCGCTAGATGTTTTTTGCTGAGCTATATCTCACGATGTATACATCACTACAGTGCATTTTTCACTAGAAAGAGCCTATTCAACAATTGCTGTGTGAGTATTTGGCTTTGCATCCTTCAAGGACCTAGGACATTCGGAAAAGAGGTATGTGGTACGGCGCCTGAGAACCTCACTGCGTTTCACAATAAGGGACTTAGCAAATTTAGAAAAGTGTCAAAAGAGTTTGACTAATTATGCCACGGTAGAATTAGGGTACTTATCAGGGTATCTACGATAAGTGCAACAAAATGGCGCCTCTGTACTTCAAGTCCGTTGACTGCTGAGTAGTCACATGGAAAGCACTGCAAGCAGCTAACACACGAACGAGCCAACCAACCAACCAACCATGCGCAATATGTACAGCTCAAGAGCTTAAGTGGGTTGAACACACCATATTATGTACGAATGCTTAAGTTCTAGCCTGGTGGCTTCCTTTTCTAAACCGATGCTATCAACGATGCTGCTTCCATTCCAGCATACGGAGTCCTTAACACCTGTCACTGCCAGTTAAATTAATTGAAACGAATTCAAGTCAAAGACTGATTTATTAAGTAGACAGGCATTGTAAACCTCACTTATGTATGGATGTATGTTTGCAACTGCACATATGAATATACTTATTTACATGCATGTACACAGAGAAGAAATACCTGCGCAATTAAATACCTACATACATGCGTTCCTGTTTCGCCTGGGCAGGAAAATGTACACACTTAATTAGTGACAAACAGTTAGGCAAACAATAAAACAAATACTAAAACGCATACGAAAATGTTGATGCGTAAGGTATTCGAGTGCGTATGTATGTGTACACATGCATTCATTTTTCGTTGGTAATACTTTGCTTGAAAGTGGCAAGTGCTTGTACGTATTTGCGTGTAAATGTGAAATAAGCTCACTTACTTTTAGTGCCTGTTGCTGTAGAATTTCAATCTGGTTGACGTGTGTGCATATTAATGCTCGTACATAGCTATGCACAGGCCATAAAAGTATACTACGCCATGAAAACTTTTGGAAATCTTCATTAAGTTTCTAAATTAAAATTTATCACCAAAAGTAATTATTTGAATTCAGTTTTGTTATTTCGTTCATTTTTGTTCTTCTATGCCCACTGCATGGCATAGAGAGATGCTTGCGGCAACGATTAAAGCGGTACAAATTCTTTGCCCATTTCCAAGAGCAGAGCTCATAATTTTTCCCCTGCATGCCGAGTGCCGAGTGCCGATTGCTGTTAGTTGGAAAGGTTTCTATAATTTTTAAGTTTCATGACCGAATGGTTCGGTTACATCCCATGTCGTTGGGATTAATAGCCGAAAAGTTACACATAATCACACTTGTCTGCGGTTGCAGGAATATTCGAACTTAGGAATGCATGAAATACATTTGTATGCGTGTAGGTGTGCAGCGAATAGCTTGAAGGAAATTTAAGTTGTGGTAGAAGAAATTTTTTATTGCTTTGAGTTGAGAAATTAAGCATGATAACAAATCAAAATGTGTAGCTCATGCATCAATATTTTGAATATAAGGTTTTACTCGTATCTTTAAGGTTTTACTCGTACCCCTCTCAAGCAGGCCTTGCTTCAACAGCAACATCAGTGGCGCTTACTTAAAAGTTGTTTACATAAAAGCAATAAAAAAGCTGGGAGCGATAACTCTTTCTTACAGACACAAGTAGTTATAAACACCCCGCAAGAAAAATCCTAATTCGTTATATAAGTGGGATTTCTTCAACAAGGCACCAATTCGCTGTTCATGTTGTGAGTAGCTACATTTACTTGCATAGTCTAATAGCATCAAAGCAGAAAATAAAGATGGAAAATTACGACCGTGGCGTTATGGGTTGACTACGATTCTTTATTCAGTAAGTTACTGGCCGGAATCAGGCAGCAGCTGGAGATGTTTCTTCGATTTTCATAAATGTGATATCACATTTAATAATATTATATCACATTTCGATCTTATTAAAATTTTAAAATATTAATTTTATAAACTTTAAATTGTTGTGCAATGCAATTATTTAAGAAAAATTTAAAAAAGTTTACAGTTCCTTTGCTCCAGGAGGAGATCAGTACAGCAGTAGTGGTATAAAAATTTAACAACGAACATTTTTTATTTCTTAGCTATTCCAAAAATTCAGCTTCTTAAAATAAAAGTTAGTGCTCTGCACTATTGCGACAGCGCAAGCTAAGTTGGAGTTACTATCTCATAGATAAAATTTGAATAATCGAATGCTGGTTCGGTACTATTAAAAAATGTATGCTGAGCGAGCTAAATGCCATCTGTCAAATTGACTAATAATTCTTAATTAGCAAAAAATGGCTCTTGAGCGAAGTAAAACCCATTTGTCATATTTAGTACTAATTCTCAACTATCAAAAAATTCAGCAGCTGTTAAGTAAATGCCATCTGCCAACCTTAGTACTGAACTACCAAAAATAATCAAAAAGGGCTCTTGAGTGAACTAAATCCCATTTTCCATATTTAGTACTAATTCTCAATTATCAAAAAGGGTTTCTGAGCAAACTAAATGCTATTTGCCATATTTAGTACTATTTCTGAACTACCAAAAACTATCCAAAAGGGCTCTTCAGCGAACTAAATGTCATTTGCCATATTTTTGGTAGTGCTAATTCTCAACTATCAAAAAACAGCTGCTGAGCAAACTAAATGTTATCTGTAAAATTTAGTACTAGTTCTGAATTACCAAAAGCTATCCAAAAGGGCTCTTCAGCGAACTAAATGTAATTTTCCTTATGTAGTACTAATTCCCAATTATCAAAAAAATACTGGTGAGCAAACTAAATGCCATCTGCAAAATTTAGTACTAATTCTGAACTACCAAAAATTATCAAAATAGGGCTCTTGAGTAAACTAAATGCTATTTGCCATATTTAGTACTACTTCTCAATCATCAATAAAGGGCTTCTGAGCGAACTAAATGCCATTTGCCATATTTAGTACTAATTTTCCACTATCAAAAAACAACTGCTGGGCAAAGTAAATGCCATATGCCAAATTTAGTACTAATTCTGAACTACCGAAAATGATCAAAAAAGGGCTCTTGCGCGAACTAAAATATTTAGTACTAACTCTCAATCATCAAAAAAGGGCTATTGAACAAACTAAATGCCATTTGCCATATTTAGTACTAATTCTCAACTATCAAAAAACAACTGCTGGGCGAACTAAATGAACTACCAAAAATGATCAAAAAAGGGCATCTGAGCGAACTAAATGCCATTTGCCATATTTAGTACTAATTCTCAATTATCAAAAAAGGACTTCTTTCATCTGGCGTAATTAGCACAAGTGCAAATCTATAAAAAAGTAATGCTGAGCAAGCTAAATGTCATCTTCCTAATTTAGTACTAGTTTTGAACTGTCAAAAAAGGGTTGGTGATTGAACTAACTGTCGTCTGCCAAATGAATTGCTAGTGTACAGTGCGAAGCTCGCCATATTCACAATTATATTAAAAAGAAAAGCAAACTAGTCATGTTGCTAAATCCACTCTATAAACACATCAGTTAGGTACCAGTGGAATTCCCCTTAGGGCGTTCTCAAATATGTATATGTATATACCCACGAATATGTACGTGACAATTACTCACTTATGCACATGCAAATAAATTTAGTGAAGTGTAAGCCCTTGGAAATATTTAAGTTCAGAAAAAAATTTTCATTAAAGTTAAATTAATTTTCAATAATATTTTTAAAGAATAATGATAAATTGCAAAAAACTTTAAATTTATTGAAACTTAGAATGTTAGAAATCAAATTTACATCCCACGCTACTTTTTTACTACCACAAACTGCAACAACGGCACAAAGCATATTTCTTTTCAGAATGTATTTTTAGTGTAACCCATTTTTATAGGACATCGCATTCATTTAGGGTATTCTTCCCTTCCACTTCGTTGTAATTTTCATTTACATAGGCAATAATTTGCATGAATGGAGAAACTGTAACCCCCACTCAAGATCACAAATATTTTTGTAAGGGTCCCTATTGTCAAGTAGCCCTATGTGGACAAATAAATTATGCGGCTGAATGAAGTATCACTAAATTTAATGAAAAAAAAAATGAAAAAAAAAAATTATCGAACATAAAAAGGTTATAGGCACCCATAAATGTAAAAACGTAAAGAAGGTCATGGCTTAGAATTTCAAATAATAAAGTAAATGGCCTATAAAATTCTTTGTAGAATTAGATATAAAATAAAGTATCTGTCCTATAGTCTCAATAAATGTACTACAAAAATGATTTTCTTGATAGCCAACCCAGAAAAATATGAAATACATTTTCGCTCGCTTATATAGGGTTTTCCAATAAGACTGGGACGAGATGGAATAAAGCAAGCTGTGTGTGTGGCATGAACGAAATTCGTTCTTTTATTTGCAAAGTTCATTTATGCCATTGTGGTTGTAATAAGACATCGTTTAAATATTTGCCGCGACTTAGCAAGGTGACACGAATTTGAGAGGTTCAATTTTCATTGACTCTACAACATAGATTAGGCGAATTTAAGCAATAGTTTGGGTGAAGTTTACTTAAAGCGTATGGGTTGGGAAGCCGAATATACTTATATTAAAAAAATAATAATAATAAAAAATTTAATAACAAACGGGGTTTAATATCTTGTATTGAGCCAGAGGCGGCAGCCATGCGCGCCTTAAAGTAGGACAATAATTACATTAAATTTTATGCTGTCGCTAAATGATTGATGTTTTCTCTAATAAAACTTTTTTTAATAACAGAAATATGATTAAGTAGCAGATATTCGATAAAAGTTGGAGTACAAATCTCGAGCTAACTTAACTACTTACTTACTTGACTACTGCTGTCCTGATCTTCTCGTGGAGTATAGGGCCTGTACTGAACTACAATCAGATGCAATCCCTGTTCACAAGAGCAGGTGAGAAAAATTTAGTGTTTAAAATTACACGGTGCTGCAGTGAAAATGAATTTTTCGAGCGGTCCAAAGGTCAGAGATTTAGTGGAGTACCTCATGAGAATATATTTGAACATTTTCCAACACCCTCAAACTCTGAACTTATTTGTAAAATACCAATTTGGCATGAACTCAACAAATTTGCAATCAGTCTGAAATTTACACCACATTTTTTATATTTTCTATTCCGGTACCTATTTTTCTCCAATTTTACAAGAAAGTATTTACCTTTAAGTCATTTCCAATAAAGAACGTGCTATTCTGAGTAGAAATAATTAAAAATTAACGATGAGGAGTTATGAAATTATGACATTTTCTGCACAGAGAGGGAAAAATAAAAAAAATCTTCTGGGTTTCATTGAAATATCAAAAGTCTACGCTCTTGCTCGGGCAACTCGCTGTGTGCCTTCATTTTTTTTAATGCTGTTGTTGGCTGTAGACTATGAACTACATAAAACAATTGTTGCTGCGCTGTGTGAATGTTACGGACAACAGCAAAAGAGAATTTGCAAACTTGAAGCAACAAAAGTTGCTCTGCAAGAACGCGGTCTCTATCGCACATAATTTCAATTGGCATTAAGTTTTCGTTCAGAAGAAATACTTAGTGTGTGATAAACGTAATCAATACTGATGTGTTTGCAGATTATTCGTGGATAACCGTTATCGTTTTCCATTACAAAGTAATAAGTGTGTTAATGTTTATGCTTTAAACGCACGTGGCCTGAAAATGCTTGGTATGAACTCGAATATGTGTGTAAAAAAGTTTTCGTGCCTTACTCGCGCAGATCTGTCAGATCTACGATCTCTACCAAGCCACTTAAAAAGCTCCGCCGCCACTAAAAATTACATTGTTCATCGATCAGTCTAATAAATCGATTGTTAAGTGCACTGTATGACAAGTTGCGCCATTGGTAACAAAAATTTAGTCAGCATGACTCCATAGCGTCATTCTCAGCTGTCAAAACCATAGTTATCGATATCGATAGTTCTCATGCAGCTAAAGAAACACCTGATATAAGTATGTTATTTTGTTTACTGAATTTTGTAATAGATGCCCTACGTTAAGGGATTAATGAACCCCACTTTATCTTACAAAAGAGCAATAGGTAGCAAACTAAATACTTCGTTTTCCACCTAAACGAGCAATGAGTGCTACTAAATGAAAGTACGACCAGTTTATAGAGTAATAAGTGATAACTAATAAATTATAGCCATTTTTTATATTTTTTTATTTAATTTATTTATGCTTTCTTTTAAAGCATTCGCAGGTCATATTTCAAAAGATGTTTCAAGGTCAACTAAAAAATAATAATATTTTATCTTTTATCCCCTTTTCTGTTCCAGAACGAGTAGTAACGAAGTACGTAAAGCGATAAATCGCGGCTATTGATTCAAATTATTCTAAAAAGGAGTACCTTTAATGTCTCACTTAGGAAAGTCTCAATTTTATTCAACAATAAAATGTTCAGGAATATCTCAGGCTGCGTAGTTTTAACAACGCAAGAAGCAAAGAAACTCATAAACAAATAAAAAGAAATAAAAATATTTGTTATACCATACAGAACCTTCGAAATTATTTATACGCCCACAAAGGCACAACAAGTGACAAGTTTTCACTATTTATTCTTTACTCTTTATTCATGGCAACATCCTTACTGACTAGATTTACAGAGTAAAATAACAAAAACTTAAGAACTAAAACTAAATAGATAGTTTATTTGACAAATACTACGACTCAATGAGTGATTTAAGTAGAGACTTTCGCATCGCAAAATCAATCAAGATCAAGACTAGTAGGAAGCCGATTAGGCTCTTCAAGTCCTCTGTTTGGGGCGAAATGAAGGTAATTACTGAAAACTTCAACACATAATGGATTATAAGAGTGAAGTTCTCTTTTAGGTCACAAAAAAGGTGAGTTGGCATAGGTCTTCGGGATTCATGGACTTAGAAAACGTCATGTGATAACACTTACTAGTAATTAAGACATAGTTTGTTTTGCATAGCCCAGTCATTTAGAGCATTCAATCCTGTAATAACCATGTATCCAATAGAGTGGAGATTCTGCGAAAAAGTTTCAAATCGTCAGCATAGAGTTTCGAATGCTTGAAACACCGACCAGCGGCATTAATGAAAAGTATAAACAAGATAGGACCAAGAATGCTACCTTGTGGTACTCCAGAAGTTGACACAAATATATGGGATTTAGTGTTCCCAATTTCAAAGACGAGGGAAAGCCCAGATCTTCAAGTTTCCAGAGGAAAATTTTGCGCGAGAACGTCCAAAATGCTATTGAAAAATTGGTGTATATGGTGTCAACTTGAGACCTACTCTTAAATTCAGAGACACAAAACGGAGAAAAAAGGGTTAAATTGGTTTACTTATTTATTTTTTAATTTCAATTATTGCTTTATAAAGAATGTAGTTAATTTTATAATAAAGCCTACAATAAGCCAAATTTTAAACTTTGCACAAAATTCGACAAATGTTTATCAAAATTATACAATTTTTTTATCAGCATTTTTTTTAAAGTCGAGTACGCAGTTTTATAGCACAAAGTGTGAGCTTAAGGTGGGTCAAAATTTTCACTAAATTTTTGTGATTTTCTTTCTAGACGATGTCTCGCATTTTCCCCATATAAAAACAATGTCATGTATTCGTTATGCGACGAAAATGCGCTACTTAAATTTAACGGGCTATAAAACTGCGTATCTAATGTTTTTTATAAAATTCTAATAAGAAATTTAAATGCAAAAGTGTCAAATTTTTATAAGCCTTGGGCAAAGTTTGAGGCTTGAATTAACAATAAAATAAAATAAAATAAAATAAATAATAATAAATAATTGGCGCGTACACTTCTGTTAGGTGTTTGTAAAAAGTACCTTTTTACGCCGTGCGTCTTGATATGGTTCCACAAATGGAGGGAAAGTAAATGGTTTTCTATGACCACCTTTAGAAAGCGGTACAACAGTGCGTATGAGTAACTATCTGTCATTCCATAATATGGGAAACTAACCGGAGGTGTTAATTGGTCGCCGCCGTATCCATAAGGGTTGCTGTGTGACTATCATTCAGGAGTGCGTAGGTTCGAATCTCCGTGCATGAAACAACAAAATGAAATATTTTTTCTGAAAGCGTTCGCCCTTCGCAGGCAGTGGCGAACCGAGTGTATATCTGCCATGAAAAAGCTCCTCATAGAATTAACAATTTTTCTTTAAAAAAAATGCCTGAAATTAAAAAAACAAAAAATAAGTTAATAGTGAAAACTTGTCAATACGTGGCGTAAAAAATTCAATTTCGGGCGTGTATAACAAATTTTGTACAAAGCTACTAAAAATTTTCCTACATGTAAAATTTAGGAACTCCAAACTTTGCAATCGTGGGATTGAAACATTTGAAATTAAAATTAAGTGTTCTTGGCAACATCGTTTGGCACATGTTTTACAATGAAACAGATAACAAAAATAAATTGCTCAGCCTTAAAAATAGTTTAATTTTTTCAATAAAACCTGTACGAATTTTCTAAAATTTTATGACAGTCCCATCCAGCGTAAGTTTTAGGTAAAAATGAGTTAATCGCCTCCAAAAATAGTAAGGTAGTGCTGGCTGATCTGTAAAAAGCTCTCACTTGAACCACCAGGGCCCATTGTGTAGCCAGTGCTATGTATTTGGAGTCGGAAGTATTATTTTATGTTATTATTAATGCACGCCTTCGCGAGTTTTAACAAGCCGTTCAGCCTTTTGTCAGCAATATCCTTAAGGATGAAAGATACGTTGCTCCTAGGCACATTTGATGAGCGCTAAAGTACCCCTAGCCCTCGCCTTGTTGCGTGAGTTACACGCATCGCTCTGGACTAATCCCATTTTTTTGGCTGCGTGATGGGGGATAAGACAGTGTCACGTCAGTATACCAATTAAGATTTAACAGTCTTTCCTGGACAGCAATAAAATAAAGTTTGCAGTTTTAGTATTCCTAGTCCTTAGCATAATTTTGGTAGTTTTGTACGAAGTTAAGTGATCCCACATCGACTGTATTGACAGAGTTAGTTCCTTAATTAGTTTCGTTTTCAGAAAGGAGAGTGATGGATCTATGTCTGTCGTACTCAGTCTAGGCTAGCGAATACCTGCCTTAGCGAGCTCATCGGCTCTCTAATTTTCTTCTATTTCTTTGTGCCAGTAAATAGTGACCTGCTCATTTCCGCAGAGTCCATCAATTTTCGATCTAAACTGTTCAACACATACCGAGTTATTCCAAGGAGCCAGCGGGTCGAGGAAAAGAATAAATCCGCGGTAAGGCATGCCTGTCGTGAGAGGTGACTAAAATCCGGCTGGAGAGGAAGGGGCTCTGCTCGAAAGGCCTCATATACCCCGAGTCCTTGCAGGGGCAGGGCTGTAAAGCTAATCAGGATCTTGCTGGTATCGGTATACTGGAAAATATTCTTAGATTAGGAAGTCTATGGGTTGGTGAAAGTAGTATTCTATCACCTCAGTACAGGAGGGTGACATCGAAATGGCTGATAGGCTAATGCTACAATCGCCTCTCTCCCGTTAAAACTCTGGCAAGCCTTCTGGTGCGTTCCTTATATGTCACCATTAAGTTGGTGGTGCAGGCTCAGTTGAAAAATCCTGACTTGTTCTTGTCCTGGCTCTGAACTCTATTGCCCATGAAGCGTAGAGTCAACCCTCGCATGGCCTCCCTGCTTGCATAGACAACCATGGTGATACTTAGGGAAACTGCACTTTCGTATAAGGATAGCGGCCTGAAGTCGGGACTCAATGGAATTGATCATAAATACCCAAAATCCAAAAAAAAACCACCAAGCAAAAAACAGAAGACCGAA
>JAYXIM010047735.1:0-10707 GCA_037575425.1 Anastrepha fraterculus
TTTAACTAAAATAATAAATCTATAAAAATGCATTGTCGATTACAGAGAAGATGGGATAATTGCTCGATAATGGGCCATATGCATAGGTAGGTAGGTAGGTAGGGTGGTTGTCGTGAGACACACTTAGACCTTCGGCAGGTCCATTGTGATACCACTGGAGCTTATCCTTACTCTACGTGTTCCCTTTCAAACCATCCGGTTGCTTTAATAAACGAGCAGAGCTTCGTTAGTTTTAGATGCGCTATATCCGCTACATCGGTTAGAAATGCTGTATTGAGGGTGCGCAGCCTTCTCCTTGCTAGGCTTTCACACTCACATAAAAGGTGTCTGACTGTTTCCTCTTCTTCTGTATTTAGACAGCTTCTACAGAAATCGAAGTAAGGTAGTCCTAACCTTCTAGCGTGGCTGCCTATTAAACAATGACCTGTTAATACACCTATCATTTTTCTTATAGATTCCCTGTTGAATCTTAGCAAGATCTTCGAACGACCGCTATTCCAGTTCGGCCATGTCTGTCTGCTTAGTTCGCATGTTGTGAGGTTTTGCCAGATTGTATTTACCTTTTTGATGGTTTCCCTGTCTATAAGTAATTTACAAGTGGCTATAGGTATGGGTATCAGCGCCTTATCTGGTTCGAGATCGAGCGTTGTACCGGCTCTTGCAAGTTCATCCGCCTTACAGTTTCCTGGAATGTCCCTGTGGCCTGGTACCCAGATAAGGTGCACCTTGTAGCACTTAGATACGTCATCTAGTAGTTTAAAACATTCTAGAACTGTTTTTGACGAGTGCGTTTTTGATTCCAGCGCTTTTATTGCTGCTTGGCTGTCTGAGTAAATGAAGATTTCATTTGTGGATAATACTCTCGTTTTTATTTCTTTAAGCCCCTCTTTTATGGCAGTGACTTCCGCCTGAAATACACTGCAATGATCAGGTAAGCGAAATGATTGGCTTACTCCGAGTTTGTCGGAGTAGACCCCTCCACCTACTTTATTATCCAGTTTTGAGCCATCTGTGTAGATGTTTAAATCATTTATCTTAACAATGAGCCCGTTATCCCATTCCTCTTTGGAAGGAAATACTGTGACGAAGGATTTATTAAAATTGATGTCCTTGGTCCTACAGAAATCCGTTGTGTTGGGAATGCAGGGGAATTGTTCTAAAATTGAGGAGTGTCCTCTTCGGTTCGTTCTGAGTAGGCCGATTTCTCTTAGTCTGAGAGTTGCTTTGGCAGCTGTTTGCTTACCGTACTGCTCAATTGGTAAAATGTTAAGCATGATATTTAGTGCATCTGTGGGTGTGGTTCTGAGGGCCCCACAGATGCAAAGACTGGCCATTCTTTGTACGTGTGCCATGGTTCTTTTGATGTACAATTTATCTAAAGCTGGCCACCATACTAATATGCCGTATGTTAGGATAGGTCTGACAATTGCCGTGTACAGCCAGTATACGATAGATGGGGAGAGACCCCAACTTAGTCCTATCAGCTGTTTGCAAGAGTATAGTGCTATTGTCGCCCTTTTTACTCTATCTTCGACATTTGCCTTCCATGTTAGCTTTCGGTCTAGTATTAGACCTAGGTAGCGGGCCTCATCGCTAAATGACAGTGCCGTTCCACCTAGAGTCGGAGGAGTTATATTTGGTATTTTGTGTTTCCTGGTGAATAGGATTAGTTCAGTTTTATTGGGGTTGACGCTTAGCCCATTTGCTTTTGACCAGTTTTCAACCTTATTTAGTAAATCCTGCATGACTTCTATGAGTGTACTGGGGAATTTCCCCCTTACTACCATTGCAACATCGTCCGCATATGCTACTACGTGCTGTCCTCTCTCCTCTAGGCTCTTTAGCAATGAGTTTAGTGCCAGCACCCATAGGAGAGGAGACAGCACGCCGCCTTGAGGTGTTCCTCTGCTAACTTTTTCTTGATCACTGAGGCCCCTAGGGTTGCGATCACAAATCTGCTCAAGAGCATGTTTTTGATGAACTCAACCAGAGCGCCAGAGATCCCGAAATCCGTCAGTGCCTTTATTATGGTGTCCGGTAGGATGTTGTTGAATGCGCCCTCGATATCTAGGAAGGCTACCAGTGTGAATTCTTTATTATACATTGACTTCTCGATTTCTGTAACAAGTGAGTTAAGTGCTGTTTCAGTTGATTTCCCTTTACAGTACGCATGTTGTGAGATGCTGAGATTATTAGGGCTGATGTTAGCCCTAATATGCTCTTCTAAAATTCTTTCTAATGTCTTTAGCAGAAAGGAGGATAGGCTTATTGGCCTGAAATCCTTAGGTGTTGTGTGTGAACTTTTTCCCGCTTTAGGGATAAAGACCACTTTTACCTCTTTCCATGTTGATGGGACACTTTTCAGTTTCAGAGCGGCCTTAAATATGGCCGTCAACCACTCCATGATGTAGTTGAGTGAATGTTGTATTTGGGCCGGGAATAATCCATCTGGGCCCGGTGATTTAAATGGTTTGAACGTGTTCACTGCCCAGGTTATCCTAGTTTCAGTGATTATTTCTTCAATGTCAGAGTTTGGTCTTTCTGTACCATTGTCGATTACTACGTTAGAAGATTCGTTGCAGGGAAAGTGTGTGTCCACCAGCAACTTCAAAGTTTCGTCACTCGAAGTAGTCCAACTCCTGTCCGGTTTTTGGAGGTATCCGGTGGGATTGTATTTTTTTGAGAGGATTTTGCGCAGTCTGGAAGCCTCTGTGGTTCCTTCGATTTCTCCACAGAACGTTCTCCAACCAGATCTTTTCGCTTTCCTAACTTCTTTTTTGTAAATTTTTAGTTTACTGTAGTAACAGTCCCAGTCTTTACTCTCACGTGTCGCTTTCGCTCTATTAAACTGTTTTCTGCTGTCGTTTCTTAATGTCGACAGGTCTTCTGACCACCAGGGCGGCTTTTTCTTCCCCTTATACCTGATTAAAGGGCAAGCCTTATTTAGTGCAGCTCTACAGACCTCCGTAAGGGTTTGTACGTGTTCGTTCAATGATTCTCTGTCTTGAATAGTAATATTTTGGGAATTTGGAAGTCTTTCCTTAAGTTCCCGTTTGTATATATGCCAGTTGGTCTTTTTCAAGTTCCTGTTGGCGGGTGGAGCCCGTGGGTTGTTTCCCCCAAATTTTATTTCTATGTAGCGATGATCGGAGTAAGAGTGTTCATTCAGAACCCTCCACTGCGTCATCTTTCCGTAAAGGGTTTGACATGCTAGCGTAATATCAAGAACTTCTTGTCTATTGCGCGTAATAAATGTGGGTTCGTTGCCTTTGTTACACACTAAAAGCTTACTACATATAATATAATTAAAGAGAGACTCACCTCGTTCGTTAGTGTCCGAGCTCCCCCATATGGTATGGTGGGCATTGGCATCACCTCCTAGTACTAGTTTGCGGTTGTGAGCTTTGCAGTCATCCACAAGGCTTCTTATTAGCGGCGACGGCAGTGGACCTGTGTCGTCTCCGGCAAAATAGAACGAGGTTAGCCAGGTGTTGCTTCCGCTCACTTCCCAGCTAACCGTCGTAGTATCTGCGTTACTGAAATTTTGAATTAAAAATATATTAAGATGTACTTTTGCCATTATGCATGCTCTTTTAGTACCTTCACCATTAGTCTTGTATACTTTATAACCTGATGTCCTCAGACCGCAAATTTCGCCATTCCGTACCCAGGGTTCCTGGATGAGGACTACGTCCGGCTGATCTTCTGCCAGACGATCCAGGAGGGCAAGGCAGGCTTCTTTACAGTGGTGTAGATTTATCTGTAGAAGATGCATCAGCTGTTAATGTTATGTCTGGATCTTCTTTGCTTTCGCATAAGAGTTCCCTTTCGGAGTACTTACGCTGTTGTGTAGGATACTTACCCTCCCGTTCGAAGTACAACCTCCCTAAGCCCATTTCTGAGCCTGAAGAGGCGTATTCTTCTTCGGTGGGCTGGTCGTCCTCGCTCATTGGCTCGGTTTCGCTCATGGGTTCCAGCTCCCTCATGGGCTTTTCGCTTTCCTTTGTGGCAAGGAACTCAATTGCATCCGTGTCGGTTTTATAAATGTGGAGCTTCACCTTTACAAAACCGTACCTCAGTTGCCCGTCGCATTTCGCTAACGGTTCAATTGAGTTCTCCGTGAGGAGCAGGAGAGCCTGCATGGTGGCGCGCTTCTGCTCTTTCGATTCGTCCGCGCTGTTTTGGTTGGTAATGGTTTTGACGTATCTCCACTCCTGCGTTGGGATATCTGGATTGCAGACCCGGATGAGCTTCATAATCTCTACCGGGTCTTCGACGGTTGAAGGTAACCAAACCCTTGCTCGCGGCCTGGACGGAATATCCTTCCTGTCCACGACCACTAGCTTGGCATTTGGGTACACTTCTCCAACTTTGGAGATGGCCTCTTTGTACAGATGGACCGATCTCTCATCGTCGCACGCTATTATTTTTATCTGGCCTTGGTGCCAGCCCAGGTCTTCACACGCAGGCGGGGGGCCGGGGTTCTCCAGAATGACCTTCAGTGCCACTTTCGTTAGCTCGGCCTCTACCCATTTCCATTGGGCCTTGGGGATCATACCTTCAGGATGGTTCTGGTCCAGGACCCCTATGATGAAGCGGTCTTTTGCAACCTCCGCAAATGATTTTCTGGGCGTCACGCCCATTGGTTTGTGCCTTTTTGCACTTGGCTTGCTCTCCTCCAAGGACCGCTGTCTTTTTGGAGCTGACTGTGTTGGTTTGAAGTCAGGGTTGAAATCAGGAATGATCGCTTTCGCTCTATCAATCGCCTCTTTCAACTCCTGAGACAACTCACCTTCCTTTGGGTGAGTTTCGTGCACCCTCCTTAGGAGCCTGGCTGCATTTCTGCGATCCTGGTAGCTCGCTTTCGCTGGGTCTACCACCCTCACAAGCGGCCATCCTTCGGTACCGGAGCTAGCAGTAGCTGTGCTTCCGGTCGGGACCGTTTTTGGGGGCTGAATCACAGTTGATTGCCGGGCTAGTGCACCCCTACTTGTGCTTGGACCTGTGTCCAGCTCTGGTTGTGTGGCAGCTGGCCTCGCTTTCGCTGAGGCTGTCGCTGTGTGTTTTGATCGACTTAATTGGCCGATGGATGGATTTCTCTTTGAGCCCGGTGCGACCGTTGCTCTTATTGCGGAACTGTTTGTTCCAGTCGGTCTTTTCGAAGGAGGACCGATCTCCTTTTTCTTGTTTATTTTTGAATAGTCTGTTTGCATATTTTGGACCCACGAGTGTCGGAGAAAGGATGTCCGCCCGTGCATAGCTCCGAACTACACGGGTAAGGCTAGTTATTACGGAGGGCGCCAGGTATCCGTAAGCTCCGTTCGTGACTTGGTTATTTGTTAGAAGGGCCCCAAGCCTGACAGATTCTCGGCACGGGTCGCATCACACCTTAATCCAGCCCTTCACCTCCGACCACGTTAAAAGTACTTTGGGTAGTGCTGTACTATTGAGGAGTATCAAACCCAGCCCATAGTACCCTTAACTTAGCTAAGTACCTCCTGTAAATAGGAAAGCTGTGGTACTTATTACCAGCTGGCACCCTCGGGGAGGGTTCAGTGGAGGATTTCGCCAGCCTGCCATATGCATAACATGGGCATTAAAAACAAAATGGCGTGCGTTCATTATATTAAATATAAATAAAATATATAAATTGCGCAACAATGTCAGGGGGTAGAGTATCAAAAAACAACGAGAAATTCGACCCGCTTCAAATATGCACTGAAGTATACTAAGACTTAATGGGCTATAAAACTGCGTACACAATTTTTTTTAAATTCCGGTTAAGAAGTTTGAAATTTTGATATAAATTTCTCGAAGTTTTATTAATTGTATGCAAAGTTTGAAACTTATCAGAGTACTTGAACGTTGAAAGCTATCAGAGTACTTGAACGTTGATTATGGATCCATTCAGGACATTGGTATTAATGATTTGAACTTGCGCTGCAAAGTTGATCCCAAAGGACCGGAATTTTTTGCGAAAAACGAACAGCTTTGATATTGCCAAATACATGATTTGCAAGGCTAAACATTCAGGCGACCCAACATTTATCAAACGAATCATTATTGGAGGCGAGACGTGGGCTTATGAGTACGACACACAATTCAGACGTCAGGCGAATGAGTGAAGAGCTCCGTATGAATCAAGACTAAAAAAATCGTCTTTTCTGTCCAAAAATAAAGCGATGCTCATAGTTTTTTTTCGATTACAATACGAATTTTTGCAAGAAGGTCAGACAGTTAATACGGACTATTATTTGGACGTTATGAGACGTTTATGTGAAGCAATGCGCCAAAAAAAAGGAAGTATTTGTGGGAAAATAACTCGTGGATTTTGCGCCACGATAAAGGAAGAAATGGAAAAGTCGAAGACGGCTTTAAATTCCACAAATGTTTTGAGAGATGGATCAAACGCTGTTAGTGAGGAGTACTTTGAAGGCGATAATATCACTTTAGAAGAACAAAGTTTTATTATAATTTTTTTGAATATACCCTTTGATCAAAAAGTACCGGGAAGGTGATGTTGACTCTTTTCTTCGATTGCCAATGCGTAGTGCACCATGAGTACCTTCCATCGCAAAAGAAAATCAATAAAGAATATTATTTATTCGTTTTGAAGCGTTTGAGAGATGTTGTACGTCGCAAACGGCCGGAAATGTGGGCAAACAATTCTTGGATTTTTCATGATGATAACGCGCCATCGCACCCAGCCCAAATTGTGCTGGATTATTTGACCAAACACTAAGTATCGTGCAAGCACCGTATTCATCTGATATGGCCTACAGCGACTTCTTTTTGTTTCCTAAATTGAAGGAGATTTCAGTCGAGCGAGGAGATCAAAGAGAATGCTAGGAAGGAGCTGAAGGATATCCCTTCGTCGGCCTACCAGGGGTGCATGGAGGACTGGGTTAAACGTTGGCACATGTGTGTTGCTTCAGACGGGTCATACTTTGAAGGAGTTAAAAAAATTTGCCTGAAATTTACCTCTGTTTCATTTTATTTAAACATTCCCAGTACTTTCTGATCATAGGGTACTGCCGGAACTTTTTGATGACGGTGGCATGTAATGTTTTTAAAAATTTGGAACGGAGAATATTTTTGTGCCCTATACAACATCTATGCCATTATATATACTATATATATAATTGGCGCGTACACCCTTTTTGTGTGTTTGGCCGAGCTCCTCCTTCTATTTGTCGTGTGTGTCTTGATGTTGTTCCACAAATGGAGGGACCTACAGTTTCAAGCCGATTCCGAACGGCAGATATTTTTATAAGGAGATTTTTCGTGGCAAAAATACACTCGGAGGTTTGCCATTGCCATCTATGCCATTAAAGAGTACTTATCCATCATTAAATATTCCTTCGTTTTTTGTTTAAAATCGCCTAGGTTCCTGTGCATGAATGGTTATGATGACAGACTTTAAGAGTTTGCATTTTATATACCGAGGTTCTGCTTTTTGCCTACGAATTCAATGCTATCTATGTAGAGTCATTATTTAGAAATATTCGGGCTGGCATGGCGTGTGTTTCTTCATCACTTCCGTTAATCGATAACTCATTAGTATCCGATTTTTTCGAATACGGACAGTACGTATTTTATTTTGCTGACATTTATCGCTGGATCAAGCTCTCTGAAAACTGTTTTGGTGGCTCTTTTGAGGCTGATGATACAATTTGGTTTTTGTAGTACCAGTACAGTACCAATATGTTGTACGAGTAAGTTCTTACAAGAGGCGCCTATAACTCAAATTGGAAGCACATATGAGTATTAGACTTTCCAACATTAAACTAGAGAAAATATTCAGAAGGGCTTTGATTTAAACATGTTTTGATTTATTAAGGCTCATACAGATCATTTCATGATTAATTCAACTTTTAAACACGACGTTGTAGAGTCTGCACCTATTCGGTAAGAGACTAGAAGATGGAGATAAGAGACTATCTCTTTCCATCTTTTGTCTTTATGTAAAGCTCTGATAGTTCCAGGAATATATTAATAAATTATTAATAAAACAAACATTTGTGCATAAATTGGTCAGTCTATATTTTTCTGACAATTCTGTTTTGTATTTTTATTGGGATTTCTCTATTCGACCCGAATACTTCATTATGCTTTGCTACTTGCAAGATCACTAACAAATTTTAATCAAAAGGAAGCTACACCTACAGCAATAACGCCACATATTTATAACATTGCTTCTGTTTCAGCGGTTCATATTACAATTGCCTCTATAAAAAGCATCCGATATAGATGTACGAGGGTAGAGGAAATTGGCTGTATAGCACATTGCACACCTCTCGCCAGCTCCGGCTTTCCACAAGCTACTTAAAGACAATCAATTTGCAAACGTTAAATACCCTCAAAGCTATTCGACTTACACTACCCTCCTCACGCTCCATATTCCCTAAGTGGTGCAACTGTACAGTTCTTTTGCAATTCTACTTTTCAATAAAATTTTACCCAATGTTGCATGCGGCAACTGGGCTGCAATGGAACGAAGCTGTTATGTTGCAGTTTGAGGAAAAAACCAACCAAAAAACTTTTTCCATTAAATTGCAATTGGAGGTGGAGGCCAAGAGCCAAGTAGTGTAACTTATACCTGTGCATGTACATGTGCATTTGTGTCGTACAGTGTGAGGCATGCATATCACTAGTATGAGTGAGACCAGAGATCAACGTATGAAGACATTTCCATTTTATTTTGAGTATTGCAGGCAACTGCAGCATTGATCGGCAATAAATTATCGCAAAGCAAATGCATCCTATACTCTGTTGTTTTTGCAATTGTAGTTGAGTAATTTTTTGTTTTGGCTTAAACCAGCAGTGCGAAGACACTTCTACAGCAGCAGCAAAAGTAGTGGCAACAACGGCAGCTGTAATGTGTTGGTTATTGCTGCAAATCTATTGGTTGGGAACGAATGCACAGTGGGAAGTTTTTATATTTCTTTGTATTTGCTATACTCAATGCGTAAGGAAAGGTATACGAGTAGATGTATAATATTATAGTGTGCTGGTCATGCCTGTCTGATACCACCGGTCTAGTCGAGCTAAAGGGTTCTGGATACGATTCCTGCCACGAACATATGTAGGTGCATATATGAGACATCAAAATGATTGAAAATATTTTTTGCAGTTGCTTCTTCATAAAATTATGTACAGTTCGTAGGAATAATAAAGCTTAGGGATTCTCTATGTATAGGGAGAAGACAGCCTCTAATAGTAGGTGAAGCTCGGTTAAAACCTATAAATTAAATATGCTACATACGTACAATTTTACATTACAATTTTAAAGACTTAATATACCTGCCAAGGAAACATAGAACATAGGACGTGAATTAGTAGCTTTTAGGAGTTGGAGGGCCTGAAAAGTTAGTAGTTGTTCCTGTGTTGTCATGTATAGCCAACCCCTCTTACATCTGCGGCTCGAATTTTGAGTTAGTAAGGGGCTATTATGTGCAAGACTGGAAATGTTGATTTAGTTAAGCAAGAAAACGCGCATGAATTTACGGATTCAGTGGTTTAAAAACTCTTGATATATTTCTGGCAGTTTATCTTAAAACTATTGTTTTCAAATTATAGACTCGTTTGGTGTCAACTCAAGGTTAGGTTAGGTTAGATTGAGTTGTGGTGGTCGTTCAATATGGCCCATTGTATTGCCGCGTGGGGAACTGGTTCTTATCTCTTCTAAAGCCAGTGTGAACTTTTCCAAAATTTTTATAGGTTTCTGATTTCCACAGTACTGAGATCCTCCAACTCATTAAAACAAGAATATCTATTCCAAGTGGTGAATCTACGTCTGGATAGAGCAGGAGAGGAGGACAGAAGGTGCGAGATCGTCTCTTTCTCTACCTTATTTAGGCAGCTTCTGCTATTTGGCGATGCCTCGTTATAACGGAAATCATGTGTGCTAAGGCTATGCTTATTTTGGCATAGCACAGATTCTGTTTAGCATTCAGAGTCGGCCACAATTGTCGGGCGATCCTCCAGGTAAGTTCATTACGCCATTACAATTTTCTCAAAAATAAGTAGCTGTAAGGGAGTATATATGCCGTTGCCTGTGTTCTAATTAGTCAACTTGGTGCAAAGTCCCGCTGGTTATTGGCCCTGCGGTTCCCCTAAATGTCACAATGGCCGGGAACCCAAGTTACCTTTGGGTGAAATGATTCAGCCATCTCGTCAAGAGAAGTAAAGCATTTCGTAGCTGACTTAGAGGTTGTCGACTGCTTTTTGAAGGATTTTATCGCCGCCTGGTTATCAGTGAAGATAGATATATCATCTCCAAGTATCGCATCAGAAAGTCCAGTGTTCCGCCTTTTTTATTATTGCCATCAATTCAGCTTGAAAGGCTAAATGTACTCTAGTAGTCGGGAAGCCGAAAGCTGGAGTAGATCCCCAGATATTCGCAATATATACCTCTGACCACCCTACTCTCGGGCTTTGAGTCATCTGTGTATACATGGACGGACTCAGCTTGTCTTATATCAACCCGTTACCATACTGCCCGTAAGGGCAGGGGATCGTTAACTTTGTAATGACAATTGTATATGGGAGTGCACAGTCGACCAGATAGGTTATTACTGTTTCTGTAGCCCACTTACTTAAGGTGTTGGATGTTTTTGCCACACTGCTGGCGACATATGTATCTTTCTTGCAGATCTACTGGAAGGAAGTTTAATGTCGCATCTAATGCTTTGAATGGCGTGGTTG
>JAYXIM010047736.1:0-10700 GCA_037575425.1 Anastrepha fraterculus
TATAAAGGTAGTCGATGCTTCCCTGCTTGCGAATTTTTCAGCAATCCCATTTCTTTCAGTGACAATGTTACCTACTATCAGGTATTTTTTAAGAGCTTGAAATGATAATACAAAACAGATATGTTGTTGAAATAATTTTTTTATTATAATCTGGTAGATAGCTTTATCACATTTGTTTTTTGAATATGATATACGGCATATGTCCGCTGGGACCACGAGATACATGGTCCATTCGATCAGTCCATTTGTTTATTACCTTTGGCAATAAGTCTGGCTATAACTATCGAAATCGATAGTTCTCATGCGTCTAAAAAATAGCGCGTTTTTAAGAATCTAAATTTGATCGGTCATGGCAAGTGTGTGAGGCCTTCTAGGGCCCTCCGTCACCAGCTTACATCACAGCGCCTAAAGTGTGTAAATACCATAATTTGAAATCGAAATCTAAATGTTATATTGTTCGGACTATATGTAGTATTTCCATATAAAATAAAACCTTTTTAATTACTATGTCAGTAGTAGTCCTTTCTCAAACTTCTTTAATTTTATACCAATATTCTAATATTTTCTTCATTTAGTTTTCTTAACAAATGCGTTTCGCAATATACATTGCGCATTTTGTTAGTTGTGTGAGAAATTTATAAAGCGTACGGTGCTTTTACAAAATGAGTTCCGCACGTGAGAAACGTAGTGTTTCTATGTACACACCCTACGGTACATACATTTGCAGCAAAATATTTGAAGAAGTCGAAGGGTGCAATGATATACGGAAGTTAAAAACGTTGGGGACTTCTCCGGACGAGGCCAAAAAAAAAAATATCTCTCCGAAGCAATATCAGAAGATCATTGATTCGTTTTTGACAAAGCCGAGTTTATTATCCAAATACACGTTTCGAGAATGTTTACTTTCCGAGAACGTCGAATTCCGGAGCCATTGAAAAGAGAATTTCATGGGCTAAAGGCTAAATTCAGAACTGAATTGGGCAAACGAAGTATGCGAGACGCTCTTCAATACCACTAAACCGGGAGTGAAAAGTTTGAGCAAGTGACGGAACGAATCTGTGTTGTTTATGGGTCTAATAACACACAGTAAATCGGTGACTCCAACGATTCCTTTCTGGTAGTTCGGACGTTGAATATGTGGGACGCTCTGGTAGGGCAATAGTCCGAAATATGGAAGTCATCGAGTTGAACCGGAATTTGAGCAGTTATTCCATTGCCCGGGAACTGAAAAACAGAAATCGTTTGCATATTGCTGATCTCATGAATAAGCTCTGTGTATGGTGCTGGATTGATGCCTGCGATTGACACACTTTTTCAGCGTATGGTGACTGGCCATAAAATTTCCGCACAGACGAGAATAACAGCCAAAAGAGATTGTATCCAAAGCATTGTAACTCGGAAATTTAGGAAGCGGAGTTCTAACGCATCCACCGTGCAGTCTACTCTCGGACCAATCTCGTGATGCCCACTTTCTAAGCATTTGCAACATATTCTTGAGGATATAAAATTGGTTCAAAAGGTTTGAAAACAGGAAATAGTGAAATATGCAAAATGTTCTGGATGATGGGATCGATGGAGAATTGATCTTGCATAACAAATCCACATAATAGGCACCGCTGATTCTTTTTCCCGAATGACAATGCCCTAATTTAAAAAAAACTGTTGACATGACTGTGTTGGCCGACAGGGCCACCTGGAAATTCTTCCGTTTCGGTTCATCAGAAGAAGTTGAGTGTATCGTCCGTTTTCTCACAATAATGTCTAGCAAACCAACATATTGAAATGTTTTGACTATTCTTTTATTTTTTACTTAATTTTTATATAAAAATGTAGTTCAACTACAACGAAAATCATATAACTTATAGTTTGAAACTTTGTGTAAAATATAGAAAAATCTAAAATATTTAGTAAAACTTTCAAATTTCATAAAATTTTGTAGCCCCTTCAATTTTGGTATAATATTGTGTCAGTTTGAGGTGGACAAAATTTGCGCTGATTTTTGATAAATTTTTATTTTTGCTTAAACTCACATATGTATGTACATCAATTTCGCAGTTTGAGTTCGATAATGTTCCAATTATTAAGTTCTTAGTTGAACTTCAATAGTTTTTTTGTTTGTATTCCATAATCAAAAGTTTATGCTAAGAATATTAAAACTCAATTTATGGCACACGTAGGCATGTGCGTGACCTCAAACAACTATAAATACAACAAGAATTGGTAACCAAACACCCAAAGCGCCGAAAAGTATTTATGAAAGCATGCCAGTACATACATATATGAACATACATACACATAATAGAACATCCATACATATGTGCATATGCATACATAGCAACATAGAAATAAAAAAATTTATTTGAATCATAAGAAACTGGAAATTAGTAATGCGCTGCGTCCATATGTTTCTTCTTGCCAATACTCGTATTTGTTTAATTGTTTGTACTGACAGGCACTTATGGCAATTCGCTATATTTCTTTCTAATGTGCTCATTTACATATGAACATATGTACATATGTAAGAGGTTGCATATGAATTTAGTTTTCCGAATTCAATTATTTATGTATATAAAGGGTGTTTTTGGTGGTATTTTTTCAAATTTTTAATTCTTGTTCATTGAATAAAAATTGCTTTGGGTTTTGAAAATCCACTTGTGAACATAAGTTTAAATTCGCATAAGTTTTTGTGCTCTTCAATAGAAACAATGACGATAGAGCGGAAAAGTCTTGACGCTTCATCTTACCAAGATGCTTCATTTCTCTGCACTATTTAGTTCAAGGCTATGAGGTTATAGGGTAAGATCTTTGCGTAATATTCAACAATGTGAATTGAGGGATTTTCAGTTCCTGTGATTGCTTGATATTTGACTATTTGAATACGTACGGCGGCGATATTTTGGTACTTCGATCAATGCATTTCTCATTGGTAAACGATACAATACTGAATATTTTAACTGGATATCATTCATTATAGCACGCACAGCTACGGTTATTACCCGAATTGCACAAAATGCTCTTCAAGTTTTGACCACCGCGCAATGGGAATTTTTCGATAAATTTTGTTCCAAAATTTTAGAAGGCAATTTTTTACCGATTTTAATAATTTTTTTCTTAAAATGGGCGTAAATGATTTTGTAAGAAAATTAAAAATTTTTTTTTATTATATCAAAATGTACCCTTGCCCCTATTTATTTTCATGAAAAATTCAGAACAACTGAAAAATATATGTTTTCAAATGCAGGTCGGCATTTTTTAATTGTAAATAGTTCTAATCAATGGTAACACTTCACGGCAATTACGCAAATTTCCAATTCTCCTTAAGGGGGAAGTACCTTTAGAGGGCCGAAAAAAACCAGTTTTTCGTGATTTATTTTTGGGAAAATGAAAACAGTGCACATGAAATTAATATGATATATATTTAGGGCAATGCTCCAAGAAGAAAAAAGCGTATTTAACATTATTATAAATAAGCAATTAATTGAGCTATGGCGGTTCACGTAAATCGTGTCGCCGCTGACATCGAATTCGTAAGCGATCCTAACCGCAACTTTCATCTGAAATCATAAAATCAAACATTATTTTACTCAGGAGGGTTTTTTATCCTAGATAGACTACAATCTCTAGCAAATTCGAAGATTAACCATTAAAATGAGGCTTCAAAAAAAACTTTTGGTTTTTTTTGCAAAAATTTTCAAACATTTTTGTGTTAAAAAGTATCTAAAAATTATTTTTTATTTTCGTCCGTAGTCTATCTAGAGTAGCTTTTTATGCCCTTTAAAATGAAACCTTGATGAAGAAAATTGGTTCAATACTTTTTCCGTAATCACTTACGCCAATTTGAAAAACATGGTTTCGAGAAAACGCCGTTTAAAGTTCGCGGTCAAGGCTCGGTCGGCTCGGCGCGCGCCACTTTCAAGTGGCATATCTTCCATAATTTTCAAGATCGGCTTTTGAAATTTTGCAATAATATTCTTAGAGCATATACCTATCGGTTAAGACAATAAAAAAAAATCGATTTTTTGAAACGTCTAAAGGTACTTCCCCCCTTAAGGGGGAAATCATGCCGTAAATAGAAAAATTTATTAAAATTGGTAAAAATTGGATCCTGCAGCCATTTTTGAACAAAATTTGTCGAAAGATCCCCATTGGGCTGTGGTCAAAGAGTTTTTTTCGATACTTTGAACAAAAAAAAAAACACGTATAAGATTGTTCCGGTCTTGTCTTCAATACGGGCAGCAAATTTTGTTTTACACAATCAATAGACTTTAAACGAGTACCCCAAAGAGATAATTCCGGTTTTCATTCATAGAACACAATTCCAATAAATTTGGTATTATTTACCCTAAATTTATTGAAAAACTAGCTGAGTGCCCTGAAGACTTATATGTACTCTGTAGAACTATTACGATCCGGTGTATTCGTGTTTGAATATAGTTAGAAAAGTTATAGGAGTCCCACTATGGAACATTTAGGGTTTACTAAACATAGTCTCAACGATTAATAAAACAAAACAGTCTGAGGGATATTTTCCAAAATTCCAAAAAAACAAAATGTTCCGAGAAATTTTGTACAATAAATATTATTTTTTCCCAAAAAAAAAATTAAAAAAATAAAATTTTTGTACTATAGTTTTAATCTTTAAATTGTCAAAATGTATGCTAATCTAAGTTATTCCTGAATACGTTTTGTTTTAGAAATTTTTAAGATAATGCCTAAAGTACTTGGATCACTTTTCATGTCATCGCTCAATAGTCTCACCAATTAATTTGTTAACTTTTTTATTTTATTTCATCATTCAGTTCATCATTCAGTTCATTACTCAGTAGGAAGCTTTGTTTTCCTTTTTGAAGTAACAGTATGAGCAATAACTTTATAAAGTAATCGTTCTTTTCTTTAAACTCAAAGTTTATAGGGTGCATTTAAGTTTTAGTTTCTAACTGTATATCGGATTCCGTGTAGAAGTTTAACTTGGCCATGGTCGTGAATTCTTATATTCCATTTCAATTCAAAGTTCATTTTATTATGTATGTATGTATGTATGTAAACACACACAATTTTGCACACATACTCATGTGATAATATAATAGACGTATTTAATGACGTGAAAAACTGTTGTCAGCCAACTAGAAAGTGGCAAGAAGGTTATTAACCCTTTTGCATCAAATAGATATGAGTGAACGCCTTCGTTTATTAGCCTCAAATCGCCACGATTAGTGGGCACTTCAGGTTGACGCTGTGTTAGACGGGATTCAAAGATTGAATTATTGTATTGAAAAGCAACAACAAATTTACCTGCCTCGCGCCAAAAAAAAAAAAACAACTAAAACAAATTTACAGCTAACATTTTGTCTACCAACTATTAAATACAATATTATGCATAAACTACTTATATGTATGTTTATGTATGTACATATATAAATGCGTATGTATATATGTAAATAGTGTATGTGCAAACACGTTCGATTGGGCAGTCAGCCAGTACAGTCATTCATGCATGCAGTCATTCATGAATTCATTTCTTCGATAACTAACCACAGTCGAGACAGAAGACCAACAAAATGTAATTTTTGCAATTTTCATTAACAAATCGACAGAGTGGAAAATAGCGAGTGGAACGTTGCTTACTTGTTTGCTTATTCAAATATGTATGCACATATGTACATATGTATATAAATTTATATATGGATATATCTACATTGCATACAGTAAAGTTCCTCATTACGAACAGTCCTTGTAATCGTACAGCTTCAATGGCTAGACAAATTTCGCACATACCGATTTTTCATAAATTCTTCCAAATATCCGGATACTTTATTAATCGGACGTGAACACTATGCTTAAAAGCATTTTTAACAAAAAATCTGGTGAAATTTAAAAATAATCCTAAGCAAGAAAAATTAAAGCCCAGTAACGAAAACTAGCATCTCAGCAAAGGGAATTAAAGTTAACTAAAGTATATATAATTTTTTGCCTCCCAACGACCGTAAGTCAACACTTTGATCTAGTTCTAATGCAATATTTAGAACTTTTTTATAGAAGCTACTTTTAAAACACTTTGCACCCTAAAATTGTCACTGCAAGCTAAGCCTCAGAACTGTTCAAAGCTATTACTTGCAGCTGTGCATTTCATCAAAATAGAAGCAACAACAATCCAAAACTGCTTCCGTAACATAGGATTTTCAGAAACAGAGGCAGTTTTCCCTCGAAGGTAACTTTGTACTGGCAATCTCTGCAAATGTCAAGAGGATGGTTTTCTCTAAATCGATAAAAATGTCTGCATTGAAGGCAGCAATTTAAAAATAAAGCGATATTATGGACAAAAGTGATTCAGAAGAAGAATCTTATGAAGAAATAAGGGAGCCTGTAACATCATTAGCTGTGACGTTAAAACTTGTTGCGCGTTTGAAACAATTTACCAAAAATGGCTTTGTAGCTTTTCAGAACATCAAAAATATCGAGAATCATATTGAATATAAAAACTTCAAATTAAAACAATTGAAATTGAACAGTTGAAGCAACTTTTCTACAATTTTTCAACTTTTACTAAATGTGTTAGAAGTGGTATTTTACAATGTCTACAAACACTGCCTCAAATAACTCTAGCACAGGGACTTGCTGAAAATTTTTAACGATTTCTTTGTTTCTCATTTCATCCTAAAATTTTTATTAAAATATAGTTCATACCCCTACAAAAACCAAATCAATCTAAGTTCAAAATTTAATGCAATTAAAAAAAAACAACAATATTCCAACAAAATTTCACACTTTTTAATCAGAGTTTCAAAAAATTTTGAGTATGCAGATTTGTAACCCAATCTATTTTGGTATAAAAAAGAGAAAGTGGGTAGTGCCTCAAAAACCACGTTAATTCTTTTTGTTTTTGCAGACGGGTAATTTCTTCCGTTATAAAAAATGTGGAGCACTCGTTGTATGCAGAAATGCACGAGGAGGTCAGTCAAAAAATAAATAAAAACATGTAAAAAATCAAAGCAATGTTCATGTCGCTCGAAACTTACACTTTATTGCACCAATCGAAACTTTCTAAACAAGTTTGAAATTTTCATGAATTTTTTTTTTAATATTTCTAAATTTGCATAAAGTTTGAAGCTTGGATTTACTTATATGGGTTTTCTAGGACTTTGCAAACCAATTCCGTACCTATGACATCTTCTTCATACACGCCGCAAATGTCCCGAGCCGCTTCGGCAGCTTCTTGACCGCGATGGAAAACCAAGAAGAGCAGGTGTCGAAAATGTTGATTTTTGCCTCCTGGGTGTTCCATTTCTAAACCTCAAAACTAATAAAAAATTAAAAAACTCAAAAATGCAATTCGCATAGTTTTGCAGAGCAGGAAGAGTTCTATCGAATGAACACTTACCAAACAGCAAGCAAATCGTTTTAAAATAAAAGAAAATGTTCGGACTTATGAACTTATTCACCAATAATATTTATATGTATGTATGTTTGTATATGTGGTATGCATTATTAACTATTTATAAATTTATAAATAAATAAACGACAATTTTCAATCAATTTGAATGTAATTTTATGAGCGTCCAATTATGAGGAACTTCACTGTACTCAGAGATATGTACGAGTATGTTACATATTGATGTGTACAATTTACAAATACTAGTTGCCAAAACAACTCAATCTCACAAACAACAATAACTCAAACAACTCTGTAGCACTGAATTTCTGGCTGAATATTTGATTTTCGTTTTAATTATTGGAGTTTCATTTATATCTGCTCTTTTATGTTTTTTTTGGGTATGTAAACGAAGTGTGAATTTTCATTCGTTCGCGTTGCAACTTTACTAGCACCGTGTAACGATTTCTGCTAATTCTAGTTTGATCCCAATAAGCAAAAAAAATTTCAATTAAAGAAAGAAAAAATTTATAATTCTCATGTTGATAAAGATAATTTTTATTCCTACTGATGGATTTGCACGTTGAGAAGTAATTGAAAATAATTATTTTTTTCAATGTTCCTGCAAGCTTGTACTTATATTTTTTGTACAATTTGTCATACTTTCAACCAATCATTAAGTTATTTATTGAGAAATATCCCCATATTCTGCCAATAGCATCCAGACCAAATAGTATTATTATTACTTCACTAACATCGCTTGAGTATTTTGGCTTGTGTTTTTTGGGGGTTACTTTCTACGAGCCCAGCACTACATGCATATAATTTTAAATTCAAAATGGCGGGCAAACTTTTTAAAAGTTAATCAAACATATAATTAATTTACGTTTCAACGCACTCAAGCGAATTCAGAGTGACAAGATGAGAACTTGGCTTTGCTGACTTTATTTCTCTAAACAACTCAAAAAAATTAACTGAAGTTCTAAAAAAGCCATCCGTCAATATTAAATCCATTGTTTGGAATCTTTCGATTAATTAAGGAAATTAAATTAAATACTCGACATTTAGATATATTTTTTATATTATTCTCTTTACACTTCTCCGTATAGAACAATTCTTTCGAATCTTAAAATAGCTCATCAGATGATTTATTTATTGGTGTTTAAAAAAAATTGGGCGGGGTCTTATATCCACTAAGTTTAATTTAAAATATTCATAAATTTTTGATAATTTGTTTGTCCGTCGGTGTTGCGCACATTTGATTATCTTTAACTGCTTCAAACTTACTTTCTATCATACTGAAATTTAATGGTAATTAAACAATATGAAATTTGTAAATTTTTTTAAATCTTGTACAAAGTTTGAAAGTTTTATTTAAATGATATTTGTTGCGGAATAAACTATATTTTTGTAAAAAATTAATTGAAATTAAAGAAGCAAGTGAAAAGTAAACCAAACTAGTCAAAATACACCAACTTGTAGGTCTAGTCAAGTGGGGAAAAAACTGCATATTCGGAATTTTGAATTGACCCTCATTGAAGATCTGGGCGTTGGGACGAAAAAACTATTTTTTAAAGTTTAACCCTTTGACTGATTTGATTTTTGAAGGTTGGCGTGTTTATATGTCAATGATGTATACGAGCAAGTATAAAATGTTAATATATTATATCACAAGGAAAGCTGGAAAGCAAGAAAGTAAAATAAAAGGCTGATTTGAGATTTTTGTACATTTTTCTCATTTTGGGCTATGTTTTAAACGACTATTTTGTTTACCATGTTTATATGCGATTTTTAGGGTATCCGAATAAACTTCCTTGCAGCTTTGTTCAGAAAAACGGCAGCCATATAGTCAAAAAGATAAAGATTCGATGACAAGCAGGCATCTGAGAACAAGCTTAAACACAGCGTCGGAGCTACAAGTAGCCATTATCACCGTGATCAGGCGGGCGGTAAAATCAGAAACAAGGAGGGGCCACATGTAGAAGAGAAAATAATGAGATTTATTCTTACAGAGATCAAACACGGCTCCAAATAAAACGGAGTCCTATTTGATGGTGTCAAATGACTCAAGGGAGTCACATGAAAGGCTGAAGCCCACCGTCAACCAACTGATTGGACCTTATCAGTGTGGCTTCAGACCTGGAAAGTCTACCAACGACCAAATATTCTCAATACGCCAATCTTGGAAAAGACCCATGAAAGGAGAATCGACACACACCATCTTTTCGTCGACTTCAAAGCTGCAGTCGACAGTACGGAAAGGAGTTACCTGTATACCGCGATGTCTGAATTTGGTATCCCCGCAAAACTAATACGGCTATGTAAAATTACGTTGCTCAACACCAGCAGCGCCGTCAGAATTGGGAAGGACCTCTCCGAGCCGTTTGATACCAAACGAGGTTTCAGACAGGGTGACTCGCTGTCGTGTGACTTCTTTAACCTGATGTTGGAGAGCATCGTACGAGCCGCAGAACTTAATCGCACAGGCACAATTTTTTATAAGAGCGCACAATTGCTGGCGTATGCCGATGATATTGACATCATCGGCCTTAACAATCGCCTTCTCCAAACTGGACAAAGAGGCAAAGCGAATGGGTCTGGTGGTGAACGAGGACAAAACGAAGTACCTCCTGTCTTCAAACAAACAGTCGGCGCACTCGCGTATCGGCACCCACGCCACTGTAGACAGTTATAATTTCGAGGTTGTAAAAGACTTCGTCTATTTAGGAACCAGCATTAACACCGATAACAATGTCAGCCTTGAAATCCAACGTAGAATCTCTCTTGCCAACAAGTGCTACTTTGGACTAAGTAGGCAACTGAGCAGTAAAGTCCTCTCTCGACGAACAAAACTAACACTCGACAATACTCTCATCATGCCGTATGGCGCAGAAGCTTGGACGATGACAACATCCGATGAAGCGACGCTTGGAGTGTTCGAGAGAAAGATTCTGCGTAAGATTTTTAGACCTTTGCACGTTGGCAATGGCGATGGAACGATGAGCTGTATGAGCTTTACGACGACATAGACATAGCGCAGCGAATAAAGATCCAGCGGCTACGTTGGCTGGGTCATGTCATCCGAATGGATACAAACGCTCCGGCTTTGAAAGTATTCGATGCGGTACCAGCTGGTGGTAGCAGAGGAAGAGGGCGGTCTCCTCTGCGTTGGAAAGATCAGGTGGAGAAGGGCTTGGCTTCACTTGGTGTGTCCAACTGGCGCCGGTTAGCACGAGAAAGAAACGACTGGCGCGCTTTGCTGAACTCGGCCAGAATTGCGTAAGCGGTTATAGCGCCAATTAAGAAGAAGAAGAAGTCACATGAGAGGACG
>JAYXIM010047740.1:0-10637 GCA_037575425.1 Anastrepha fraterculus
GTCTTATACCACTCGTAGACCCTTGTTTTTGATAAAGCACACTCGCCATAGGCTTTCTGCAACATCTTTAATGATTCGGCGCACGAAATCCGTTCAAAAAACAAAATATTTCTTCGATATTTTTGTCCAAAGTGAAAATCGCAGAGCATACCTGCGGCTGACTGATATACTTGTAATGAAATGCCAAACTCTGTGACATTATAGAGGACAGTTGTACCAACATTCCAGCAAAACAAATTTAGACATACATACACATATGTGTAACGTTCGTTTTTTAAATGAACAATTCCCGATATTTTTTGAACAGAATGTACATACATTTGTGTTTAAGGTATGTGATAAATTTAAAGTTTTGCATTTCAAAGAAATTACGGAAATTGTCGAGAAAATGAAACCGCTTTGTTCTTCAGCTAAAACAAGTAGCCCAGTCCTTCCGCCGGAGCATTGGCTACTTGTAACTATTTGGGCGCTTGCCAATCAAGACAATTTTCGAGAACTGAGCTGCAGATTTAATATGGAACAGGATGCTGCTGTGTACTCCGTGTTCATCAAGACAATATACATTTTGTCAAGCCTAAACCCTCAAGTAATTGAATTAATCGGAAACGAAGAACAACGAAAGTTTGTGATGGAGGGCTTTGAATTTTTGAGGTTTCAACCTTTCCGTTTGTGCTGGGATGCTTAGATGGCAACCATGTTAAAATATAAATATAAATATAATATCTCAACGCACCAAATATGGCATAAACTTTTACAATTGTAAGGACGCACATCATATTCAGTCTCCACTTGACAGCCATCTGGTTGGAAAATCAACACGCTTGTTACTGAAGCGTTCAAGATAATGCTTCAAAACGTTTTCTGCTCGGGTTCCGCCAACAACATGGCTAAATGCGTAATGAAGAGTATTACATCGGCCTGTGATGCACCGATAAATAGAAAAACTGCATCTAAATCGCAAAGTGCTGTTCACTGTTGGAATGAGAGAATTTTCATGCAACGTAAGGAATGCCTAAAGGCAAGAAGGAAATTCCAAAGGTTTAGGGGGGGGAATAAACTTTCAAAAAGTATGGCAAATTCTAAAGCAGCAAAAGGAGTGTTTCAAAACGCTATAACAGAAAGCAAGCGAAACAGCTTTTTGGAATTTTGCGATGACGTCGAACGAAACCCTTTGGGTTCCGCTTACAGGATAGTAGTCAAAAAACTGAAGAGCAACAAAACCGCAGTATTACGTGCTCGTCTTTTATGTCTAAACTCGTGGATACGCTATTTCCGAAACATACACGTTTGGTGTCCCCAATCAACTTAGCAACTTAGTACTGAGTTAACCGAATTGGCTGGTACAAAATAATCTAGAATTAGCGCAACAAAAGACCAAAGCAGTCCTTATATCCAGCAGAAAAAAGCCCGAAGAGATTACTTTTAGAATCTTACACTTCAACATATCGACTGCTCACGCAATCAAACACTTGAGAATAATGGTAGATAAAAGGCTGTCTTTCTAAGCACACTTCGAGTACGCCAAAGAAAAAGCATCCGCCACTGCGACGGCACTGTCAAGGACGTACAAAGACCAAAACAAAATCGCCGTCAGTTCTCTGCTAATGTCGTGAAAAGGCAAATTTTGTATGGTGCATCAATTTGGGAGAATAAAACGCATCATGTACAATATTTTCGAGGTCTACGGTCTATCGACCAGTTGTGCGCACTAAGCGTATTAGCGCATTTAAAACGGTGTGCGACGATGCAGCCTTAGTCATATCTCGCATGTACCCGCTAGGCATATTAGCAATGGAAGCTGCCCAAATAGCGAGAGCACAGAGGTCTATAAGCTCGTATACTCGTGCAGCGTTACGAGAGAATTGCATCGATGAATGGCAAACAGGGTGGGATAATTCCGTAAAGGGGCGTTGGATGCATAAATATCATACATTCCCAATCTAAGGATTTGGTTAACGAGGCCACATGGAGATGTCTGTATGACCCAGCGGCGAGGGGTGATGGAAATAAACAGGCTCAGCCTGGTTTCAGAAGGACACTTGGTAGCGTGCTACCACAACGCCTATGAACAGAAAAAAAAACACCCTATCATAACTCAAGTGCGTTATGCATACCTTAAGTTATGTTACCTTAAAACCTAGTACATTTTTTGAATTCAAAATTTAGGCAATTCGGCTATGGCGGTCGCCATGCTAGAGGAAATAGGATACCTTAATCGAAAACTTTACGGAACAGCCGCCAGGTGGCGCTCTAAGTAAACTCATTTGAGTTCTGTTTTTCTTTGTTAGGTTTCTACATCTGTGATTAAGCCCCCGTTTCCACCAAAAGCAAACACCGTGTTTGCAGGAGTTGTGTTTGGGAGAACTGTCAACTGTTTCCACCGAAATGTGTTTGCAAAGTGTATGGTCTTTGGTATGGTAAACAGATTTATGATACATTATTTTGCGGCGGCAGCACAGCGCGATAGCCCAGCGGCTAGCAATGTGGGCTTCCGATCCGAAATCCTTGGTTCGAATCACAAAAAATTTTTTTTTTTTTATACATTTATTTCATTTTGTTTTATGATATGTTTATGAGCAGATTTTTTTCATGGCAGAAATACACTCGGAGGTTTGCCATTGCCTGCCGAGGGGCGACCGCTATTAGAAAAATGTTTTTATTAATTTTGCTTTCACCGAGATTCGAACCAACGACCTCTCTGTGAATTCCGAATGGTGATCACGCACCAACCCACTCGGCTACGGCGGCCGTCAATCAAATAACATATTGACAAATTGCAATCATTGTTGCCATATTTCGATAAGAATGCAATAATAAATGAGGAAAATGAGCAACATTGCCACCACTTAATAATTAAATTAGACGCAAACCCAACAAAACACGCTTTGAATTAGACGCAAACCCACAAAACACGCTTTGAAAAGTGGGTTTAGGTATGGAGTTGTGTTTTAATTTTGTATGGGATTTGACAGGAGTTTTGTTTCGTGTTTGCGCTAAGAACACGATAGCGGCAGAGAACACGATAGCGGCTGCGGTGGAAACTTAGTATAACATTCATACCAAAATTTTATCGCCATTGTCTGATATTTGTAGAAGTTACGCCGTCTTGAGTAAATCTACCTTTGCGCGTGTTTTCGCGTTTTTACAGTTTTAAAAATGGATTTGAATTTGCAACAACAAGTTTGTATTAAATTTTGGGTTAAAAATGGATTCAATGGTGCGAAAACCTTAGATATGTTGAGAAACTGTTTCGGTAACGATAATCTATTGTAAAGAAAATAGTCGTTTACGAGTGACATCAATGCTTCAGAAGAGATCGTGAGCCCATCGAGGTTGACGGGCGTTGTGCCAGGGGTAAGGGGAGAGATCCGAAGGAATCACTACCAAAACAAACAACGTAGTTTTCAGTAAAAAAAAAAACCGAATGCTCATGGATAAGAGCGGTATTGTACTCAACGAATTTATGGCAGAAGGCCATACAGTTAGTTTCTAAAGGGGGTTTCAATAAGGGCGGGTAAATGTTGAAATGGAATAAAATGGCGTTTGATGTGTGGCACGTAGCGCCGTCCTGCTGGAACCACATGTCGTCTAGGTCCTCATGGTTCAATATGGGCCATAAGATATTGGAAGGGCCACCACGTCTATCGAAAAATGGGCGCAATGCGCGCAACGTTTGCGTTTTGATAACAAATTTTTATCATTTAAACGTGCTGTTCAATCGTGTACCTTGCCGTGATGATTTGGTATAAACAACTGAATAATAAACAAAAGATTTGACAGATGCCACCAAAACAAAATGGCTGCCACAGGGCGCCAAAATCGACCCGCGCCAATTGAAAAACCCTTTACTATTATTTGTGCGTTATGACAGGTTTGCGTGAAACAATTCGTCAAAACAGAAAGGATTTGTGGGAAAACCATTTGTGGTTTTTCACCATAACCGAATACCATTTAACACCCGTCGAATTCTCCTCCTACTGCTCTCTGCAATTTGTTTCTGTTTGATCGCATCAAAAAACCATTCCGCTGGCAGTTGATAGGGTGTACTTTGAAGGTGTAACTCGATTTATTTAAAAATAATTTAACAGATAGCAAAGAATGCTTGCCGAGGTTTGCCTTCGAGCTTGTGAGCTCTTCGTTCGCATAGGGCGAGTCGGCCACAAATGTTGGAAGATTCTTCAGGTGCTGACATTACGCCATATTTCATTTGCTGCTTTTACAATTTTTTCAGAAAAAAGTAGCTTTCAAGTCTGTAAGTCATCGGTAAATTTGGTGCCGAGTTTCGCTAGTTCATCGAATCTGCAGTTACCCTCAATGTCACATTGGTCAGGAACCCATGTTGCCTTTGGGTGTAGTCACTCAGCCATTTTATTAAGAGATGTGCGATAGGTGGTCGACCTCTTTTGAGGGATTTTTTTGCCGCCTGACTATTAGTGAAAATATAGATATCGCACAATATCCACTAGTGCCACGTCTTTTTTATTGCCGAATGAGCTTTACGGATGACATCGCTTTGAAAAAGAATGCGCCAGATCTTATTTTAATAACTCCAAAATTAATTCTTATATATGGTTGCAACATTTAGCTTATGAGTTTTTGTAGTAAGTAATTAATTAAATTTACAATTTTCACACTTCTTTCTAACTCTTTGGAATATCACCTCCCATTTAGCAGCAGCTGTATTCTTTTGTAACCGACCTGCAAAAGAATACTAGGTAATTTTGCGAATTACGGGGAACGCAACAACTCTTTTGTATTGAAAAGATTTAACTATATGCGACCTCAGTAATGGGTGTTGTAAAGTAAAAAATAAGGGGAATACTTGGGAATTTCCAGCTGAACGTCAAACTGCCGGAAACACAAATAAAACGGAACAAAATGGAGCAACTACATAAGTGAACTCGCGAAAAAGGTATAACACCAATGTTATTCTATAGTATTTAAATTAAAAATTATTGGGATTAGTTTATAATTTGAAGCTTAGTAATTTGAGTTGGATCCTCCTTTGATTATAACTTGTTGAAGTCGTCGATGCATCCATTTGATCTAGTTTTTTATGATATTTCGATACATTTTTGACCATCCCACAATAATCGTACTGCTAAAGGTTTTAGCGCTATCAAACTTACTTCCGATCTTGAAAACCAATTGAGTCAAGGTTGCAGTCAGGCCATTCTAAAATTGATATTTTTTTCGCTACCAGAAACTTTTTTGTTGCTTTGCAAGCATCAACGGCTGTGTTGTCATGCTGGGAAATCCACTTTCAATCGCAATTATCATCAAAAAAGTAAATAATAAGTAGTTCTATATACTTGAATAGCGTAATTTTTGTAGATATGAAACATACGAGGTGTTTTGCCCTTGGCACTAAAAACTGCCCACACCGTGACAGAACCCCCTCCGAAATTATGAGCCATTCTGTCCTCCTTCCACTTATTCTTCCATTTATCATGCCAATACATTTGGAAGTCATCTGATCCATTCATACAAAATTTGTATTCAGCGTAAAAATTACCCGTTCCCATTAATCTTTCCAAAATTGGTACTTTTCTGCAAATGTCAATCTGTTCAAATTCAGACAAATTCAGGCTTTTAGAAGGAATGTTGGCAATCAAAAGACTTAAGGTGCGAACTTTTGTTTCTTATGCACCTAGTGTTCCAAAATATCTCTTATCACGTCGAGGGCAATTATAAAGTCAGTGGATATTTTGGTGGGCGATAGAACGTATTAAAGAAGACAGATGTAGAATTAATTGAGTCTGCAAAAAAGTTAAAATTGATGCTCATCTGATGTATTTCGAAATGCCAACTTCCTCACTCGCCGCTTGCCGAAGAGATTTTCTTGAGGATCCAGTATACTTCTCTGGGGTACACCAGCGCACGCAATAAAATAAATAGATGACGCACCATTTATATTAGCAACACATTTCTGAGAGGAGAGATAGGATTTAGTGCATTTTAAAAGAGTTGAGTGAAACACTGTAGCGCTCAATTTGGAAATTAAAACCGTGTGATTAACCTTATCACATATGCAATCTATCTTACTAATTTACTTACCTGGTATCAATCAATCTGCTTCACTTGCTTCAATAAAATGAACCTTCCTTACAGAATAAAGCGAATATGCTTTGTTTTCACCATTCTCTTTATTGCTTTGACTTTTTTTACACAACTTAAATATACTTTTTCATATGAATAGCGTGTATGTCTAGGTAGGTAGGTAGTATTTTTCATTTTGCATATACATAGTATTAAAACTCACAACAAGTCAGTACACAATTGGGGTATTCACAAGCTCGTATTGTTGTTTGTCATAAACTTTTAATGGCTAAAAATATATTTAGGGGCTTGCAACGTACCGTACAAGTCATAGTATGAATCGTCACACAATTAAAAAAATATATGCAATGTGGCGCAAAATTCATCAACCGATTTTGTTTTTGCAGAGATTTTTTACTAAATAAGAAAATAAAAAAAAACGTAATTTTAAGTGATAGCAATCTCTATTGTGACCTTCACGTGCTCCATTGCTTGACTGTTTGTGTGCTGCAGCTGTATGAGTATAGTTCACAAGTGTCAAATATTTTTGACGTACGACACCATTTGCAAAAATTATAAATCTTCCGATAGGTTGATTAATTTTGTGCCACCCTGTAGCTGGTTGTGGTTTTGATTCCACTGAATATTTGTTGAACCGTTAGAAACTCTACCACATAAGTCAACGTTTGATACTTAGGACGCCTAATTAAGTGCACAGTTTTGTAACCCTTAAATTTTAGCATAATAAAGTGCAAGTTTCTAATGGCTCAAATTTTCGTTGGTTAGGTTAGGTTGGCTGGCTGAAAGCCATCACATAGACCTATTGGTCCTTAGTGGTACCAGATGGAGCTTGACCCTTACGTTTCCTTGTAGTAGGCTTTTTGTAATAAGCCTGCGTCTTTTGCGAATCTAAGTGAACTCTGAAGCTCTAATCCTGACAGACATTCTAACATCTCATATTGAAGAGCTGCTAAACATTTTATTCGGGTTCTAGCTAATGCAGGGCAAGAACGTAGAAGGTGTTCAAGAGTTTCGCTCTCTTCTAGTTCATTCCAGGATCTGCAATTATCACAAAAAAAAATTCTCGTTGATTTTTGCAATTTTTTTTTGCCCTGACGGTATTACGCATTTTCTCCACATAACGAATGCGTGGCAACTTTTTTTGTACAAAAGTAGAAGCAAAAACACGAAATACTGTCAGCGAAAAATAAAGTCAAAAGTGAACGCGATTTCAAAGTCGCTTTAACTTGCACTTTAATGCATTAAAATTCAATGGACTTATAACTGCATGCTTGAACATTTTTTAGAAATGCTGATTAAAAAGATTAAAATTTTAATAATTTTTTTTTTTTGGTTTTAGAAAGTTTGAAACTTTTTTATATGAGTCAGAAAATGAACTATATTTTTATAAAAAAAAAAATTAAAATAAATAAGAAAAAAATTAAAATGTTAAAACTGTGTGTTTCTATAATTCTGCAACGGAATAGGGATATCATCATAAGTTAGATACCAAGGCACGGCCAGGGTAGCTGCAGTAGAGCAAGAAAAATAATGGGAATTCAGTACCAACTCCTTGTATTGCTTTAATCTTTTCATTGACGTTCACTTCGAATTTTTATTTATTTTTTAGATAATCGGCTAGTACTGCGTTTATGCATTTAATTTAATTTAAACTAATTTATTACATTCATTTTTCTTTAATTTTTAAATTATTACAAATAAATAAAATAAGTTTTACGTAAAACCAGTTTTTCTAATAGTGATTTCTCCTCCGCTAGCAATAGGAAACTTCTGAGAGCATCTCTGCAATGAAAAAGCTTCTCTCTCAGATGGGACGTAAAACTGTAGCTCTCTCGATATGTGGAACAACATCAAAGCGCACAGCACAGAGTGATGAACGCGCCTATCAGTATTAACTGTTGGTACTCAGTATTATATTAATATCATCGTAACGAAATAAATTCACAAAAGTTCGAAAGCAGCAGCGGAACTTTCGTTACTACTAAAGCTGTTTCACGCTAATAAATACATACACACACATATATATATATCTACATTTCCTTAGGCTTTAAGTACAATTTGGTAAGTTCATTTTCATTTTGATTACATTTTGTGTTTTGTTCGAAATTCCATTTCCTTAAATATCTGTTATCTTGTATTTTTTGTATGCTTTCTTATTATCTACTTATTTAGTATTTAGTTACATTGCTTTAGTTAAAAAAATTAGTCAATCATTTCGATTAAAATACTATGAACCACAACTTTAAAGAGCAGCAATAAAATAATATTACACATACATAGACATATGTGTAAGTATATGGACTCGTATGTACATACAGCGTGCGAAAAAACTATGACTCCACAACTTTTTTATCAGTTTTGACTAAGTTATTGTTTTTATAAACTACAGCTCATTGTTTAACAGAAATCATATAAATCCAAATTTCAAAATTTATACAAAAATTAAACAGATCCATAAACTTTGTTTTGATTCGAATTTCGAGAAAAAATTTGGTATGCAGTTTTATAACTTCTTAAATTTTATTACAAGAAAGTACAAGTTTGAAGTTGCTGTGAAGGCTAGTTGATTTTTTATAATTTTTTTGTCCGTGCTGTGCACGTTTTTGTTTAAATGGAGAAGACATAGCACTATTAGAGGGAAAACAGAATTTTCAAAAACCAACGACAATTTTGAGTCATTGATCACAACGTCCGAGCTCTTAGCAATACCGCTAATGCGAGAGACACGAACTGAGCATACGGCAGATTCCGCAGTCGGCAAATTATTCCTCTTATTACGAGTAGTAACAGCAGCAGCAACAAAAGTGAGAAATAGACTTGTACTGACAGCAGTAGCAGGAGATGTTGGGTGCATAATATTAGTAGTAAAAGCACGAGCAGCTACAAATACAAACTTTCCTGCACAAAGTGGAGGAGAGATATTACCGCTCCCCGTCTGATTCTCAACATTAGGCTGTAGATTCACACATGTGCGATTGCAGTTCTTTACAGCATTTTCTGGCAAACAATTAACTTTCGCAGTAAGAAGAGTAATTGACGAAGTCAACTCATCAATGCGAAGCTTACTTACTTTACAGCGAGTGAATTTCCAACTGAAGAAGTTCAGTTTTGCTTGTTGTTGTTGCTGCTTTATTTTTACGCAGTGCATTGATCACATCAAACACATGCGCAGTATCAGCTCTAAGAGCAGCAATTTCCTTTATCATTGACTACAATATTGATTGTTGTTGTGCGGCAAATATTTTTGGCGTAGGCAAATTGATGTTTTCGAGTTGCTTGCTCTAGCTTGGCACTCTCATTTAATGCAATTGGAGGAGGAGGAAGTGAGCGAATAGATTTGCGCCGAATAGCGGCACTAGAAGAACAAAATCGCTGTTCAGAGCGATAAAAAACACGTGCGCAGGTTGATATGCAGACTACACATTAAATATGCACCCATTCGGAATATGTCTAATAATTGCAAATGGCGTCGTACGTCAATCATATTTGACACTTAGGTTAGGTTAGGTTAAATGGCTGCCCTAGCTAAAGGGCTCACTTGGACAAATGTTAGTGAATTCGTCCGTTGTGGTGCCATACATGGGAGAGGGGAAAGGAGATTTGCGTTCGTAGTTGGCCGTAACAAGCTACTAATGAACTTCATCAACTTTATGACATCTGCACCGGCTATATCCGCAGGCGTAGCGAAAAAGTAAGAGCCCAGATATCTAAGTCTTTGCCAGACGAGAGCAGGGCAGCTGAGAAGAAGGTGTTGAGATGATTCCACCTCGTCCTCCAGACAGTTTCTGCAGAACGGACTTGAGGCAATCCCAAGTCTTACGGCGTGAACACCTAACGGACAGTGTCCTGTAAGGATGCCCACCAAATTTGAGAGCTGGGGTTTTGTTAGCGTCCCCGATCTACCCGTGGCCAGAAGGATCTCGCGACCTTGCAAGTTTGCGCAGTAGCCCAGCGCTCGCTGAGTTGACTCGAGGCCCATCTTTCCAGGAGCAGACCACAGCTTCTCAGGGGAACCCCAATTCTCTCATTACGCGACGAAACCGTCTCCAAAGTTCCCTGTCTAGCCAGCTCATCAGCCCAGCAGTTTCCCTCTATGCCGCTGTGCCCGGGTACCCAAATGAGCCTGATGATGAAGTATTCGGATGCAATCGAGAGAGAAGCCAGACATTCTCCGACCAATCTCGAGCGCACAAACAGCGAGTCCAAGGCCCTAATTGCCGATTGGCTATCGGAGTAGATGTTTACTTCCTTAACGGTAATTACCGAATTGAGCAACCAGTCCACCGCTTCCTTAATTGCGGATACCTCCGCTTGGAAAACACTACAGTGGTCCGGGAGCCTAAATTTAAGTTTGATGGGAGGCTCCTTACAGAATACTCCCCCACCAACCCTTCCGTCCAACTTCGAGCCATCCGTGAACATGTTTGCCATGCCTTGCCGCCGAATGTTGCACCCCGCCCACTCATCCCTTGAGGGAATGTGGGTAGAAAAAGGTCCGCTCGGACCTAGCGTGGGTGTACAGTGGTCCAGCACCAAAGGGATGAACTCAAAGTTTTTAAATTAATTATTTGACACTT
>JAYXIM010047741.1:0-10591 GCA_037575425.1 Anastrepha fraterculus
GCTGTGTTCGTAAAAGCGACATGACTTGCAGCATAAGCATCAGTGGCAACACTGCAAGTTTGACATTTGATACTTCTTATACAATTTTTGACAATTTGAAAATACGTTTGTTTGCATTTTTGATCGCGTATAATACTAAAATGGAAATTTTGCTGAATCTAACACTAGATAAAATTTGTGAGCAAAGAAAAGATAGATTTTCTTTAAATTTAAGAAAAAGAAGGCTATTGAAGTCAAAGAGAAAAATCGAAAGTCCTCAAAATACCTCCAGGATGTAGCTTCTCTACCGGAAGAATTATTTCTTTTATTAATGCGCTTGTACGTTACCAAGAGATTTCAGAATTTTCTCTGCGCTGTGGTGCTGTCCAGTCTTATATTGGGATTTACATTTTTAACTTCGGTCACAAATTTCTTCCACAATACATTTTTTTACCTTCTACCCGATTTAAACTCGTCCTCCATATTCAACCGTATTCTCAGCAATAACTGTGTACTTTTCATCAGACATCGTAGTTAAATGCAGTAAACAATTTTTTGATAGAAATTATGAGTGACAACTGATAGAATTGTTGTCTTTTTGAACGCTTGATTATTGCAGTGCTGCCATATTGGAATTTCTGAACGTTCTGTTTGTTATGCAATTGTAGTTTGCGCGTCATGTTGCATTTACGAACACAGCCATTGGTACACATATCTGTTTTAAGCAATTAGAATTGGGGACTAAAACAAGTGAGGATTAAAAAAATTTTATTAGAAGCAAATATCGTCTTAAAAGATAAAATGTTTGTCAATTTTTTTCAACTTGTGATTACATAATTAAGTCACTTTATCTTTTTACAATATTCACAGTATTTTTCATTGATTGTATCATAAAAAACCTTATAAATCAAAGTTCCAAACTTTGTACAAAATTCGTACAAATTTAACAAATTAAAAAGAAAATTATCATCAAAATTTTTCGGTTTTCAATCAGAGGAGCAGGAAATAAAGCTCTATAAAATGAGACAAATACTAATATTTATTGCAGAAGTTGAACCCAGAGAAATACTCTGAATACACGAAATGGGATTGATAGATCTTTCTCGTCATCATAATAATAATAATTTTCCAGATCTTCTGATTTTAGTTCTGAGCAGTTTTATAGTCCATCTAATTTGAAGTATAAGTTTGAAGTCGCTCAAAAATCGTGTTGATTTTTGACTTTTTTGTGTTGATATTTTTTCTTCGTTTGAAAAGCAACAATTGTTTGTGCTCGAATCTATTTATAAGAACGTTGTCGTCTATCTCTAATTTAAAAAGTGAAGCAAAATTAAGCAAAATGAAAAAAAGAGCTTTTAACATATTTAGATCAAATACGAAGATAATTAAATAGAATAAAAATAAACTAAAAATATTACAAGTAAGAATAAGATAAAATAAATAATAGTTCGAACATTTTTAAATATTTAACTAATAGCAATCGCGGCGGCCGCCGTAGCCGAATGGGTTGGTGAGCGACTACCATTCGGAATTCACAGAGAGAACGTCGGTTCGAATCTCGGTGAAAGCACAAAAAATCAAGAAAAAAAATTTTCTAATAGCGGTCGCGCCTTGGCAGGCAATGGCAAACCTCCGAGTGTATTTCTGCCATGAAAAAGCTCCTCACAAAAATATCTGCCGTTCGGAGTCGGCTTGAAACTGTAGGTCCCTCCATTTGTGGAACAACATCAAGGCACACACCAAAAATAGGAGGAGCAGCTCGGCCAAACACCCAAAAAGGGTGTACGCGCCTATTATATATATATCGCATGGGCGTAGAACTTGGACACCGCCCCACCAGAGCAAAATCCCTTAAAAATTTTATCAGGAATGCGTAATCTCTGGCAATAGCCGAGATGAGTTAAACTCAAATGAAATAAAATAAAATAAAATAAAATAAAATAAAATAAAATAAAATAAAATAAAATAAAATAAAATAAAATAAAATAAAATAAAAAAAAAACAAAGTAAACTAAGAAAACTTAAATAAGATAAAATAAAATAAAGTAGAATAATAAAAATACAAAAAAATAGATAATCTAAAATAAGAAAAAAAATTTATTAAATTAAATTAAATAATTCAAATAAAATAAAATCAAACCAAATGAAATAAGGTAAAATGAAATGAAATAAAAATAAAATAAAAAATAATAAAGCAAGCTAAACTAAAATAAAATATTTGAAATAAAATAAAGTAAGGAAAAATAAGCTAAAATTAATTAATATAAAAAATGAAATAAAATAAAATGAAACAAAACAAAGAAAACTAAAATGAAATAAAATTAGTTAACCAAGATATAATAAAATGAAGATAAAAAGTAAAATATATTAAAATAAAATAAAAAAATTAAATCAAATAAAATAAAATAAAGTAGATCAAGTTGTCCTTGGGCAATCTCAACAGAAGAACAGAAACCCCTATGCAGCTTATATTGACTGGATGAATTGAAGTACTTCGTATTTACAACTTCAATTCCAATATCATACTCTTTCTAGAAAAAGTTATGCAAAGCTGGAGGACAAGAATAAAAATACCTGGCCCGGAAAGCTCTCAATACACAACCGAAATAAACATTCGAAATGGCATCTTTCAAGGTGACTCGTTGAGTCCGCTCTGGTTTGTTCTCAGCATGAACCCCTTAAGTCACATCCTGAATGAGGCGGGACATGCGTTTGTATTAAAACACGGACAGTCTGGAAGATTCCGACTGAGCCATCTTTTTTACGTAGATGATTTGAAACTCTACGCCAGCAACCTTCGAAACCTTCTCCAATGACATTAAAATGCCTATTGGACTTGATAAATGCCGAAAGATCACTATAGTTAAAGTAGCGCAAGAAGAAAAGTGTTCAAGAAGACTCCAACTACCTTTTATATTACGAACGAACAATTTTAAAAAATGCCACAAGAGACCACAATAGGCCAGAGATTTTCTGGCTGTTCCTCTAAACAAAAACATGCAAAAAACATATGCCGAAAAAATATCCAAATATTCTGACTTAGGCATTGATGTCAAACGCCAGTGGGAGCTAAGGAAGGTGCACATATTATCAAACAAAAAGCACTTTGGAAATTAAAAAAAAAACGCTTAAAAATGTTCGATGAGGCAGGTTACAATTAAGTGCAACCATGTTTGCCATCATAATTTGCTAATACCATGAAGCTGTAATACACAACTAGCTTCATGTAAACACAGGCGTTCTGAAAATTGCATTCCATACATATTAATCCGCCCTAATGCTCATAAGAGAAGGTGTCCCAACAAATTTATGCTAAGTCTGTAAACATTATCTTGAACTAAGCATTCTTACGAACTTATCTTAACTGGTACGACTTTTTCGTCATCGGCTACCCGCCGTAAAATTTTCGCAGAATTTTTTAACTCTCTTTGTAACGAGCGTTCCTTCTGCCTACTTTGCGAACGGGTCAAAAAGGCCCACTTAGTAAAAGTGAGAGGGTTAAAATCTACTTCAAAACATTTCGCCCAAAATGTTAAAATTTTAATGCAGCGTGAAAAAAAGCCGACCCTTTGAACCAGAACGATACTCTGCCAAAATTGGGCTGGGTGATATCCTCTTTCATAATTACAGTAAAACCTCCTTGGGGTGCACGCTCACTCTCACCGTCCAAGAGTGGGGTCCACTCAATAGAGGGCAACTTTTTTCCGTTACACAAGATTTGGTATAAAAAAAATCTAAAATTAAAAAAAATATCGTCTATTACTCCACAAAATAAACAACAAATGCTTGTGATTTGCGCAACACTGTATTTAAATATTTGTAACATTTGTGTAGGCATGTAATACATTTCCGGTTCTTGCCTTAAACCACATTTTTTCGATTGAACTTTGAACGGAATTTTTGTAGTATTCAGTACATCCTATTCGACTAGGTGTGACATACATATATACCTACTTATATATATATATATATATATATTATATTAATCGGTTTCTGTGATAAAATCTGAATATTGAAAGTGTTGTTAAGTTATTTATGTAGTGGAAAATTAATACTTTTGCGGTCGATGGGGAGCCTCATTGCATGCCAGTTGGTATGTTACGGTGCATATAACTGTCAAACAACAAAATTATTCACTAAAATTACAATAACGTGCGAGCACCGTATGATTATAGTAACCCAACCGTCGACAACACGCTTATGGGAAAATCGGTAAATTAAGTGATTTGTATGTATGTATGTATGTAGTTGATTTCATTAACCCATAGGTAACAACTGCTAGCCGAGGATCTGGTGAAGAAAGTCTTAGCTTCACTTGGTGTGTGCACTGTGGTGAAACTGTCTACAGACTTTTGGTGATTTCAATTTATAAATAAATAAATATAACAAAGAAATGTATCTTAAATATTCTCTTTGTTTTTTAAATCCCTGGTCTGGAAGCAAAGCAAAACTGTTTCACTACGAAATCTACGAAATTAAAATATGTTTCTTTCACCGATCGGACTTGCCGTTTTGCCTAGTTCTGAGTAGTATACTTTCTTGAACAAAAAGTTTGCCAGAAGCAACCGACAGGTGACGCTCTAAGACAACTGATTTGGGTTCTGTATATTCTTTGTTTTTTATTCGGTTGTCACATCTGTGATGAACATTTCTACCAAATTTGTATCGTCATTGCTTGACATTTGTAAACGTTACGCCGTGTTGAGCAAATCTGGCAGAGGAATTTAATTTTGCTGGTAGATTTGTTCAGGACACTGTAGTTAATGATTTGCCGTGTTGCTGCAAAGTTGATTCCAAAGAACCTGAATTTCATGCAAAAAAGAGACCACGTTAATATTGCCAAATACATGATTTCCAAGGCTGAACCCGACCCAACGTTCATTAAACGCATCATTACTGGAGACAAGACGTGAGTCTATGAGTACGACCCGCAATCTAGACATCAGCCAACCATGACCAAAACAACTTTGTGGTTTGCAGTTAAAAAATAAAGGGTTTGTAGGAGAACTACTCCTGCATTTTATACCATGATAACGCACAGCCACCATTACCGTAAATTTTTTACCAAGATCGAAAGGAATACTATCCAAGAGCAACCAAGTTCACCTTATATGGCTCCCTACAATCTTTTTCTGTTTGATCAAGTCAAAAAACAACCACGGGGAACGCGTTTTAGTAGTCGAAAGGAAGTAATGGAGAAATCGAAGACGGCTCAAATGGCTTTTGTATTTGGAATTTTCTGAATATATTCCGGGCACTTCTTGAACAATGTGGTATATTGTTAAGTACATACATACTTTTTTTCTATAGAGACTTTCTCTAAATCTGTTTATACTCCATGGAAAGGGTTTAATCAATAAATAAAAATACATAACAAGTTGGAATATGAAGGCACCTTTGGCTCCTTCTAATTTTCCCAAGTTTCTAATTTTATCATACTATACTATTTACTGATTTTCAACGTCTGAGTTAGCCCATGCAGTAATTTACTGCCGTGGACTCTACCATCTCTGCTTTACGGCTGAAGCAGAAAAATTAGCTATTTCTAATTTAGAGCCGTTTATTATTTTCCCTGAATAAAAACTTCGAGCTAAATCCTGTATAAGGAACAAATCTGGCAGGTAAGAGAATGGATTTATAACCAACATGACCAAGGTGCGATGAAAAATGCAAAGCTTTTAGAGGGTTGCTGTTTATATTTTTGGGCTAACATTGGAAATATAAACATTCTCGGTTTTATATTTATTTTTCAAAATATTCTCCATGAAGATCAATACACGTTTGAACAATTTTGAAATCACTTTATCCAGTCGTATTTTCAGGGCATTACGTGGGATCCTATGCGAATGCATCTTTCGTACCAAAAGGTGGCCATGCATGAGTTCAAAACATATAAAAATTTAAATAGAAATTAGGAAATAAATCTATTTTGCAACTATTCATCGCTACTTGATAACAAGCGTACACGTTTATTACAGACTGGAACAAAAATGCTATCATCAGTAGATACTAAATATATGCCAGATACTGTTTCAGATATGTCCAGCGCGACAGATAGGTTTTATTGAAATTATTAAGAGCTTCCCTTGGTTTTTTCGCTGTAACGAAGCCTGCTATTAACGACTGTTTTTTTTAATTTCTCGAGTTTTTTATACAAGGTGGCGCAAAGTTAATCTCCCTATAGGAAGAATTATATTTTTTGCAAATGGCATCGTACGTGAGTGATATTTAATACTTGTGAACTAGACAACTGCAGTATGCAAAGAGACAAGCAATGGAGCGCGTAATGGTCAAATACAAATTTCCATAACTCCAAATTAATTTTTTTCATTCAAAAAAAAAAATATAAAAAAAAATTGGATGACGACCTAAAGATTACGTTGAAATTTTAAAACATAGTTCGACTTATTAATTATAAAATTTAATTCTTGTAATGTAAATGTAATGTAATTCTAAAATGTACTTATTGCCCTTATCTTACACGAAAAATGTTTACTTCATAAGACATTCTTTTAGGAATCCTGTTTTGTTTAGAAAAAACATTTTATGTTTTGAGATACGTGTAAAAAGATAGTTGTGTGTATGTGGGTGTTGCTTAATTATTTCGCGGCACAGCACCAATATTTTCTAAAAAAATGACTAACGACATTGGGCGACGATTCCGGAATTCATCGAAAATTAATTGTCCCAATTTTTTACCGTGCTAAAGGGTGGCGGTCGCCGTAGCCGAATGGGCTGGTGCGTGACAACCATTCGGAATTCACAGAGAGAACGTTCCGTTCGAATCTCGGTGAAACACCAAAAATCAAGAAAAACATTTTTCTAATAGCGGTCGCCCCTCGGTAAGCAATTTCAAATCTCCGAGTGTATTTCTGCCATGAAAAAGCTCCTCATAAAAATTCTGCCGTTCGGAGTAGGCTTAAAACTGTAGGTCCCTCCATTTGTGGAACAACAGCAACACGCACACCCCAAATAGGAGGAGGAGCTCGGCCAAACCCCCAAAAAGGGTATACGCGCCAATTATATATATATAATATATATAAAGGGTGGTGTTTGCTCGCAGTGTAATAATTTTTGTCCATCGATGCATTATTGTCTGGTAAATGTGTGTCGAAAATTGTGAAAAATAATCGCACACAAATGCTTACCATTTAATTCCATTTTTATTGCCGAGGAGACTTTTTAGTTGGTTCGCTCCGAATTTATGCAGATCTAAAAAAGGGGTCGGGTGAAAGAAAATCACTCCTTATAGAAATGGAATCAAAAAATATACAGAATCAACTTTGAGAGAAAGTGAGCCAAATATACGTCAGCGTCAAAGGAAACTTTATTGATGATTTTTGATTATTTATTTATTTATTTTTAATTTTTATTAATTTTATACAAAAATTAGGTACAACTACCTAATTTTTATAATTTTTATATAGTTTTCTGAAGACAAAAATATTTTTCCAATTTATTTCTTTTCTCTAGCGTCAAAGGAAACTTTATTGATGATTTTTGATTATTTATTTATTTATTTTTAATTTTAATTAATTTTATACAAAAATTAGGTACAACTACCTAATTTTTATAATTTTTATATAGTTTTCTGAGACAAAAATATTTTTCCAATTTATTTCTTTTCTCTAGAAGCCTATTTCCGATAAAAAATTTCTTAATGTGTGCAATCTTATAAAATGCTTGGATTATATTATCTGGTATCTTTGAATAAATTAAATTAAGCAATTCATTTTAAATTTATTTTATCTAAATAATTACAAGAAAAATGTGTAAATAAAAACTTTAACTCTGTTTGTGGAAAAAGGTTTATGAATTGGGGTGAAATTTACCCCAGTGCACGTAAAAAACGGGTATGTCTTCCGAAGGTTAATGCTGCTAAGGAGCATTCATATGGTTTAGACGTCAAAACGTTCAGAGTGCGCTTATGGTAAAATATGTCAAAATTTCCCGTGAAAACGTCAGTTGGCGCCTAACAATACTACAAGTTTCCAAGCTCAGAAATATGAATAGCAAGCTTCCTTCCATATTAGGTATGGGATTTATTGTAGGACAAGCGCTAAAGTGCAGGTGTGGACCACTAAACGGTGAGCATTTGGATTATCAAGTACGCATCCTGCGCGTGCCAAATTAAGGTACTAATACGAAGCATAACGGCACTGATTTATTTTGGAAGAAGAAAAAGTTAATTACTTTAATGGTCCTTCGATCTTATATCGATAGTAATAATCTCAATTTAAATGCCAATAATAACAAAATAAATATGGAAGTAAAAATAAAAACAAAAAAAAATCCTTCGAGCCGGATTTGAACCAGCGACCTATGGATTTCTGCTCGTACAGCCACTTCAATCACTTGCACTCGCAGTGAAACTCAGCTACAGTCCACCGCTCTACCAACTGAGCTATCGAAGGTGATACATTTTTGTTTGAAGATTGCCAATGCCTCATTAATTTCTCTTCAGCTGAACTGCTTTAATTGAAATGTGAGTCATCAGACGACTTTGGTGGCAAAATTGAAGAATAAGGCAAAAAGGCAGCCTGCAGCTTATCAGTGGAATGTTAGCATTGTGCGGCATCAACTTTGTTAGCGCCGCTACTTAAATAAATACGAAACAATTAAAAAAAATCTCACAAATACATATACACACACGAATAAAAGTAAAATAAATACATAAAGACAATTAGCAGGGCACAGCATCGCACCGTACAGTGAAGCGGCAGCTAAAGTAAAGCAACAAAATTACCGGTAATGTGAATAGAGATAAGCAAGAAGAAAAGTGAGCGATGGCAGAAGAAACCTTCCAAACAGCCGACGCTGGTAAGCGTAAGTCAGCGAGGGTGCAAAAGCCATGATACCGCCAACATTGACAGGGATATGTATGAAATATTTGTATGTATTTTACCTATTTCTGAATATGTAATCAAAGCGCGCTCATAGCCACACATGAGGCATGTAGGGAAATTTTCTGGTGTGGAAAATTTGAATTCAGAATTATAACGGCATGTCAGACCAGCTGTTTTTCAAAATAGGTGGGCTTCCATTAAGCGGAAGAGCTTGGGTGATAAGCAATTTTGATGCAGTTTCACAGATTTGAGACGTTCTGATATAGAAGAATAAAAGCATGATTTTTCGCTATGTTCAAAGTTATTTGACAACATCATATATATTTTTTTGTAAAACCAGAACAACGTAGTTTGCATTTTGGTTTAAAAGTGGTAACGCTCTGTGAGGGAAATTGATCAATTAGAAGGCGGGGGTCATGCGATGAGTCTTGAATACTATGTCGATGTATGGAGTTTCGCCGTGCATGACGCCGCAGGTGGGTTTCCCACATTTCTGCTGGTACAACTTGGACACTGCATTTTTCGCGGGTTTAAATTTTTATATCTATAGGGTACATCCATAAGTTACAAGCTTAAAGAAGATCTAGTGAGCTCTATACGTAAGATGCCCAAATACTCAATAGCACGAGGACGCATCTAACCTGAAGAACGGACGTCTTTTGCAGCCACTCGCTCTGAGACAGACGCTCCGAGACAGACGCTTCAAACTTCGGAAGGCCTTTAAATTGTATATCCCAAAGTAGCCATCCGAAGCTTTCCACTTTAGTCACATGTTTATTTAAGTCTATGATTACAAGAACCTCACAGATTAGATTCATATTTCTACGTATGTATATTTGTTTCAAGCTTTGGGATGCAAAATATTCTTACATATCACACAGCTAACATTAATCTAGGGGAGGACTTGTAACATTAACTACAGAAGGACTTGATTGCGTGAAATCAAAATCTAAAGCATTGAAGAATAAGTTTAGTTGAACCCAGATATGGAAGCATTATAGGTAATTATTACTAGGAAAGGCAATTTTAAAAAATTCCGAATGGCGAAGTATTCTAGAGGTTATATGAAATGCAATCTTTTTTAAACGAGCAGCGCAGTCAAGTGAGCCAGTTATTATGTTAATGACAAATGAGATGGATCTTCTGCCTTCAAGTGCAATAGTAAGAAAGTAGTGGTAGAGAAAAATTTAATGAGCGGAAAGCAAATAGTGTTTTTTTTTTTTTTAGAAATTTTTGTTTTGATAATTTTTTGAATGATGAATGAAATACTTTTATGGATAAATTTTATGCCACAGTAGTGTGCTGCCCAATGGCTGACACTTCGACCTTAAAAATCTTGTGTGCCCAACTCTTATTGATGGTTGATAAGTCTATTACTTTCGATGATTCGTGAGATTCTCTGCATAGAAAGTTGACATAAGAATGATAATTTAAAATTTATTATTTTCTTTACAGTCAGATCAAATAATTTCAGCAAACCTTAGCCAACTGTGATGAGAATATTCAAGTAAAAAAGCGTTAGTTTGCGGACCCAAGAATCGAGTGTTATTAAGAGATTGAGAACTTAAAATGATAATAAGAAACAGTAATTTTGTTGAAATAGTTTTTTTTTTATTACAATCCGGTAGATAATTTCATGGCATTTATTTTTTTAATATGATGAATATGTTTGTATGTCGGATATGCCGGATAAGTCTGCCGCGGTTACGAGCTACATATCCGCCGACCAGTCGACCCGTCCAATAAATCGATTGTAAGGCGTGCTG
>JAYXIM010047742.1:0-10517 GCA_037575425.1 Anastrepha fraterculus
AAACTGGGCCGGTGTTGAATATGAATAAAATACAATTTTTTTTTTTAAATTATTGTCATCTTTATTATGATAATATTGGCCTCGGCGGCACACCTCCATTTCTCTTTATTATGATAATACTGGTATGGCTCAATTACGCATAGAACAAAATATCCGCTAAAGGGCTGCCGCAGCCTCGGCGGCACACCTCCATCCGATGGTCCATTTTCGATGACGCTGAGGCATAATTGAGGTTCTATGCCGTTAATGTGCCGAATTATCTCATCCTTTAGCTCTTGAATTGTCGCTTATCGACGTACACCTTTTCTTTCAAATAACCCCAAAGAAAGAAGTCCAACAGTGTCGTTGACGTTTAGGTGTGGTTCACATTCAACATCGGCCCTTGAAATTTAACCACCCTTTATTAAATCCGATATGAAATTTTAATTTACAAAATTAGTGGCAATCATTTTATGTTTATAACGAAAACTAAAAAAGTATTTAAAACTTTTACTGCTAGTTCTTCTTCGTGAATGGATTTCTGAACATTCAGAAATTTTTCTTAACAAAAACTATAGCATTCGCTTCGAGTTCCCATTAAATTGCCACTTCCTGCTTACTGGGTATCTGCATGCGAGTAAGTATGCGCATGTGCTTACATAAAATCCTGAATAAAAGCGCGCCAGTGAATTTATTTGCTTTTAAGCCGTCTGCTTGTGCGCATGCGTGCCGTGATTGTCATTTAACAAGTTGTTAATTTTATTCAAGGGCACATTTTTTCACACCATCAACGCAAATTCAATCAAGGCTAGGAGTGAAAACGACAACAAAAACAACAACTATGCTAAACCACATTAAACAACAGCAAACATACTAAAACATAGGAACATCCATTAACATGCAGGCATAAGAATGTGTAAGGTGAAAAATGACTCAGCTTTGCGCGCTCAACTGAATGGCAATGCATTTGGTGAACGTTAACGCCGCAAGGAAAAAACAGCTAACAGACAAAAGGAAGCAGCAGCAGCAGCAATCAATTCATCTTCCTTACGCCAAAATGTTTGCAGCGCAGGCGAAAGCAACTGCAGCATAGGCGACAGCAGGAATAGCAGGAATGATATGTCACATAGTAACCAAAGTTGCTTTCTTAAGTTTATTTCCTCTTTCTTTCATTCCATTTCTTCACGCATCACTGGTACTTGCATTTTTTTCTTGAATTCAGAATAGTCGTAGTATCATTTGAAGAACCGAAGCATGTAACTTTCGATGTAACCATGAAAATGGAAAAGCTCTGCCATAGGGATTTAGAGAGATACGGAACTCTTTGTCACCATCATGCAAAGATTTTCAGCAACCATTTTGCGGCCACCCCAAGGGTCCACTTATCGAACATTTTCAGACATAGGTCAAGCTTGCAGCACAAATTTAGCATTGAAAGTAAATAATTGTAGACTGGCTATCAATTATTCTAAAAACACTTTTATATGAAATTTCAGTTCTTAGCTGGTCTGCAGCCTACATGATTGATGAAATTTCTCCCTCGAAGAGGTAATTTGGATACGGTGAAGTTATACTGTTGTTGTTATTGTTGTAGCAGTTCATCAAGCTCTGCCAATACGTTATAGTTATCTTTCGTCATCGTCTAGCTCACTTAACGGTGGGCCCAGGAAACATGATATTTCGACAAGCTGGGTCTAGAAGAGGATTAGGAGCGTGTTGGGTTTAAAAGGGCATGTGAATGAGGGGTAGTGCCCTGCGCGGTAACTTCATTCCCATAGCAGTCGGTTTTCAAACCGGAATGATGCGATTTTTTCCCGGCCAAAAGTAAACTAGCCGACCACTCCAGTAGACTAACATTGTACCGGGTATTGCTTTGGGGAGAAGATATCACAATTTGCCTCGTCTTCAAGACGAAAGTTAGCTGTGTAGAAGACGCCTCCCAAATGGCGGAGAGTGATAACTGTACTTCCCAGATTGCTTGAAACTCTTGTATTCCGATATCAAAGCAAAACTGTTTATTTTTAGTACAAACGTTTGCTCAGTGAATTCATACCCCAGCTGGGATGTGGCTCTCAAACGAAGGGGAGTATAAGCTCTCATCTGAAGACTCGTGGGCTTACAATTAAAAAATTATGTTATAAACGTGAAACCGGAAATAAATACATTGTATTTCTTGCGGCCGCCGCAGCCGGATTGGTTAGTGTGTGACTACCATCCGGAAGTGCGCAAAAAATAGAAAAAGTTGTTTCTAATAGCGGTCGCCCTCGGCAGGCAATGGCAAACCTCCGAGTCTATTTCTGCCATGGAGTATAGCACTTATGAAAGTGGAAGAGTTGTGGAGTATTAAACCACCTGCCATTTGATCTCTAAACGTCAGAGCTCTACTGAAGTTTGTATATGAAGGTTGTATTGAAGTTTTCTTAATTTGATCTAAGCCTCTAATTCTATTAGAAGTTGATCTAAATTATTTGAGTATAACACTTATGAAAAGCTGGACATTTTCCTTTAATATTGTCTTTAAGAGTATATGATAAAATTCAATGGCGCATATTTTTATGGAACATTTTAACCCAATATTTCTTGAACGAGTGGGTCATTTTGACCCAAATTTTTAAAAAGCTCAAAAATTTGAAGTTTTCGGTTACGATGGAGGGTTGAAATGTTCTACAAAAATATTCCCCAGAGAATTTCAGTACAGGTACTCTTAAACGAAAACAATGTGTGGCAGGTACGGTTAAGCTAGGTTAGGGTTTGGTTGATTTCTTATAGGACCAAGGGAGAATTCGTACTTTAAGGCAACACATGTTAGTCCGTCGATCTGAGAAATCAACTTTTGAAGATCGCCAAAGCTCACGGGTTTCAAATCATACCAGACAGATCCAGTTTCTTGATATTTTGTTCCAATCTTTAAAATGTCGACTCATTCGGACGATTAAAGCTTCATTCTCAAAGTGTATTATCAGAAAAACGCATCCAAAAAAATCTATTTTAACTTGCAAAAAAGTTTGCTTTTTCAGCAGTACAGATTGACGCCCTTATGAAATAACGAAAAACCATAGCTGCATAGAGCGAATCAAGTTCTCATCATAAGTCTTTTGTTATAGACGGATTCACCAAAAAAATATCAAAAATTTTGCGAAAAGTTGTTCTTAAAAATCAACCGTTTTTATAATAAATTTGAAATAAGTTTGTTCTGTTAAAAATGTACCGTCTTCGAATTATTCACTACTGACACCTGGACCTTACTATTGAAAGAGCCTTACAAGAGCCAACGAGTTTCAGTTCCGCATATTACTTTAATTGAGCATTAATATAGTTCAAATGTATAGCTGGGCTTGCTACTTGTAGAAGAAGAGCAGTCCACATTTTTTACAACCTTTTATATAACCCAAACTGTGAAGCGTGTAAAAGCTCCAGCCCAGTTTCATCTTCCCAATGCCGAGTGTTAAACTCATCGATGTTCCACAAATCTCACCCATAGCAAGCCTGAACCCGGTACTATTTTCCATCCTAGCTAACTACATACCCATTTATTGTATTTCCAATACGCTGTGAAGGGTATAAAAGTGACGCAAATGTCTCGACACTTGATTTGTGTTTATTTCCTTGTTTCCTTATTTTCTTTGCTATTTTGATTTTGCATAAATTTTTGTTGCCAACATCCTGTAATGTGTTTGCATATGGAATTGCATGCAACACAGCACAAGCAAACGTCAATACACACACACGTACACATGCAGAGGAATGCGCATTGCAATGTTGTCGCATTTATTACGCATGCGCAGAATTGTGCAAGCTAATCCGAATTCAAATGTAGAATTGGCAATAATTACGGTGTCGTCGTCCATCTCGGCGCTATGGCCGTGAACACTGTTGCCTGTTCATAGCATTTGTTCTGTTTGTTACCGCGATGTGGCACATGCGCAATGGCGTGCGCGAAAATTGTCCAAACTGTCAACGCGCGCTGCTTGAATGCTATTCTGGACGCATCGGGCCAGCGGCATTGGCTGTAAATGGCGAATGGCGAGTGGCGAGTGGTGAGAAGACAGTTAAATGGGCGTACAATGCATGTGGTGCTTTGTGGCAGCTGTGTGTGTGCTTGCAAACTAATCGACGCATTGGCATGACATTGCAACGTCCACACAGACGGCAACAATAAATCGTTCATTGTAAAATGTCAGTCGGCGTTGACAAAATCCATGCGAGCCAACCAAGCGACTGAACAACAAAAAAGCGTATATACAAAATATCATAGCAGCGTTCATATGTATGAGTATGTGCATATGTATGAGTATATACATACATGCATACATTCAGGCGCACCAACGACAACGTGCAAAATCAACCGCCAAAGCGGGGCAAGCAGTCAGTTGTAATGCTTCTAAGGAAATTCAGCTGTTGTTGTTGTAGCCTTTTTGTTGCCATTTTTGTCGTTTTTAGCACCTTTTAAGCGGCGTCAACATCATTGCAACGCCTCATTGCCTCATCGCTTGATGTTGTCTAACATGCTGTCACAATAGCTCGTGCAACATTCGTGTGGACACGGCAGGCAGCACATGGTGAACAGTAGCCAATAAGAGTGTTGACAAGCAGTTGCTGATTACTGTAAAAAGACAAAACAAACACAAATAGAAGAAAAACGGAAGAGACTTATATTTAAAATTTTGTCTAAAAAATTTGCAACTCAATGATGACCATGGAAATTGTGTGGTGGTGAGAAAAGATTTGAATATGACTGTCATTATGGAAAACAATTTTAAATCTTTCAGTACAACTGTATGCTACACTTTTACGGCTAAATGGAGATTTTCCCCTATCTTATGTCTTATTTTATAAACTTTTTCTACTCATCCCTCGGGGCCGCGGCTACTCTTGACAAGGATTAAATATATTATCTTATCTAAATCTAGCAGCAGAGTTGCTCTTTTGCCGCAGCTTTTAAGGACACTGATACCTGTCAAATTTCGAAAACAAAACTTTTACAACGTAAATTTAAGTATTTATTATATTATAAAGGGTGTTTTTTTAGAGGTTAGGTTTTCAAGATGAAATAAAACGTATATAATTTAATGTTATGGCCAAGAATTTAGCTTTATTATAAAGATAAGGGTTTGCCACTATGTTTTAAAAATGATTTCGGGCAAGTGGCCGCCGCGGCTGGCTCGAATAAATTCCAGCCGAGAGGCCCAATTTTCGACCACTTTTTGCAGCAATTGGGGCCGTATGTCAGCAATAACGCGCCGAATATTCTCTTCCAAGACGTCAATCGTCTCGGGCTTATCTGCGTAGACAAGCGACTTCACATAGCCCCACAAGAAATAGTCCAGCGGTGTTATATCGCACGATCTTGGAGGCCACGCCACAGGTCCACGGCGCGAGATAATGCGCTCACCAAAAGTTTCCTTCAATAAATCGAGTGTTGCGTTGGCTGTATGGCATGTAGCGCCGTCTTGTTGGAACCAAAGGTCGTCCACATCAACATCGTCCAATTCAGGCACGAAAAAGTCATTAATCATGGCTCTATAGCGCTCTCCATTGACTGTAACATTATGGCCGGCTTCATTTTTAAAGAAATATGGACCAATGATTCCCTCTGCCCATAGAGCACACCAAACAGTGACTTTTTGAGGATGTAACGGCGTCTCAGCAATGGCTTGTAGATTATGTTCACTCCAAATGCGGCAATTTTGCTTATTGACATACCCATTCAACTAAAAGTGAGCTTCATCGCTGAAGAAAATTTTCTTCGATGCGTCGCGCGAACCGAACCATTATTTTCGTAATAAATTTGCACGATTTGCAAACGTTGTTCAGGTGTAAGTCTATTCATTATGAAATGGCAAACCAAACTGAGCATAAATCAAGTGACAGCTGTCAAAAAGACCATCTACGAAAAAAGTAGTGCCAACTTGAAAACCTAACCTCTAAAAAAACACCCTTTAGATCGACCCCGTGACGACTCTATTATTTTCGTTCGAGCGCTAGGAGAGGTATAGTAACGTTGCCGACTTCAGACGCGTTTTTGTCCAACCTATATTTTTCGAATTGGCGTACAATTGAAAAGTTATAGACCAATCTCCCTGAAATTTTGCAGACATATTTTTTATGATATCACTTTCTAGGTGAGGTTGACAAGTTTTTAAAAATGTTTTGAAAAAATAATCCTTAGCTGACTTCCAGTGAAAGCTTGGTGACATTCGGTTCAGTTGAAGCGAAATGATTGCGTCTAAGGTGTCAGTATGTTTGTGTCATCGGGACCAAAATGAATTTCAAACAAAGAGCTAATATGAAATTTTGTTTTAAAATCGAAAAAAACGTTTACCGAAACATTTCAATTGATGGAAAAAGTTTACGGCGATGATTGTCTACCCGTCTAAGAGTTCATGAACGGTTTACACGATTCAGAGATGGTTGTGCGGACATAAATGAAAATGAACATACGGGCCGCCCAAAATCATTTATCACCGAAAACTCCATCGAAATTGTTAGTAAGTTGATCAAAAATGAACCAAAATCATAGTTGAAATTCATGGAATCGGAGTTGAATATCTCCAAAACATCGATTTACCGCATTTTAATTGATCATTTGGGCTTACGAAAGGTCTGTGCACATTTCGTTCCGCACAAGTTAAGTGAGGACCAAAAATTGCTCAGAATTCAACATTCGAAAGACCTCATTAAAGAGGCGAGAAAAAACGAGAACTTCTTATACGAATTGCAACTGGTAATGAAACGTAGATTAAACGGAGATGAACGTGAAACTAAGCATCAAAGTATCGAATGGAAGGCCCCAGGCGAGCCACCACCCAAAAAACCGCGTCAAAAATCAAGTCGATGCTCATTTGTTTTTACGATTCCAAGTAAATTGTCCACAAGAAGTTCATGCGAACGGGTCAACCCGTCAATGCAATTTTCTATCTTGGCATTTTGAAGCGTTTGTTACATCACATTCGTCGGATTCGCCCTGAATACCGCGAAGGAGGAAGCTGGCGCTATTGCATGATAATGCACCATCTCATCTATCCACTCGTGTGACTGATTTTTTTGACTTGGAATCGCATTTTAACTACCAATCACTCACCGTATTCGCCTGATATGGCTCTCTGTCACTTCTACCTATTCAAAATGGCTTGTTCCGACATCCTGAAGGACATTCCGGTCAATGACCTGAAATATTCTTTCGAAAAGCTTTTAGATCGCGCAAAACAGTGTATTGAGGCCATAGGGGACTATTTTGAATAAATAAACTCGAAGAAAACAGGTCCTGTTCCTATTTTAGCTCAGTCTTGTTTATTTTGGACTTCACCTTGTATGCTAGGTAGATAAACCGTTGAAAGAAAGCTTTTTGTAAACTTCAAGTAACTCGTCATACTTTTGTAATGGTTCTTCCCAAAATCTCATAAATATGGGAAGTCACAGACACTATTCCCTCATACTCGTACGTATTTTGATCTATCACGAAAACGCATACATTTTTTTCTTCGAGACTTGATTTGATATTAGCCTCACGAAGCATGAAACACATTCTTAGAATCAGGCGTTTAATCGGTAAGCAAATCACAAATCAGCTCTGAACCCGTTGTCATGGTCAGCTTAAACCCTCGAGCAAATTCTCGTTACTTTGCTTTTTTTTCTTGTGCACTGTCATTTGTGCCCAATTGAATAATACAGTCTGTAGAGAATTCCTCTCAAAATTCTCTGTTCTGATTCGCTTACAGGTAGAATTTAAAATAGAAATTAAACTCAAGCAGCCATCCGCTTCTGCATCTAAATATCGGCTTTAATTGGAAATCGAGTTTGACCGTAAAGCCATCTCTTCAAACGAAACTACTCATACGCTATCAAAATTAGCGCATTTTCTCAACCAATATATGATAATCGAAAAGCCAATGCATTTGAAGGGAATCTGACGGTTGATCTGGTAACATCCAACTATTTAGAAATACCATCAAGGGCTCGACATGCCTCTTCGTCCAGTAATTGCTGTAGTTGAGTATCTTCAAATTTTCTCGGTGCTTCTTCACTCACGGTGAAATTGCCAATTTGGAATCGATGAAATCACTCTTTAGAAGTTGTATTTGATGGAGCGTGATTGCCATAAATGTTGGTCATTATACGACACGTTTCAGCTGGACTTTTCTTTAAAAGGTAATAATGAAGCAGGACTTCCACATATTACCTTCAAATCACCAGTATATTACTAGACCGAACACAAAACTAGTATCAGCAGCGACACCCCTTTTACGAGGGCGGAAACTTATTCCCATACCCATTAAAATATTGAGAAAAATTTGTTGATTTTTTATAAATTCTGTACAAAGTATGAAGTTTCGAAGAAAATTTCACCTTAAAAGCGCCTTAGGAGTCCATGCTGACCAGAGCAACTAGAACGAAGAAAACTCGGTCAACGTTTATTTGTTGTTAATCTTTTTTCACATCTCTATTCCAACATAAACTCTCGCACGGGTTATTCATTTACAGTTTTCTTTGCTATTATCACAGTCATAGCTGTGGCAAGGCTTTAATATGCATGCACCCTACGCCAACCTATCATACTTTATCCAGCTAAGACATAACTTCAAAAAATCTGAGAGAGAGTAGCAAGAAGTAAGGCTGCCCTTCTACTATGTCAAGCTCACGAAACTTTAAGCAAAATGCTAAAAATTACCATCACGTGAAGTCTTATTCAAACTAATACTTGCAGCATTCTTCTACCAACTCTTAGTATGTAAAGCGACAAGTTGGTTAAAAGTTTGAAAGTGTGCGGTGTTCCTTTATAAATGACACAGGGTAAAAATACATTTCAAGGATTCATAAATCAGGCAGGCTTCTTTTTGGATTATATGAGCTTTGCAATGATGCCCAAGTCCAATTTCATGTTAAATTCAAAGCAAGGATAACTCAAAATGCTTCTTTATGTCGATTTCATTTTTTATTATTACCACGTCAACTTCCTGGTACAAAAGGAGGACTCGCTCGAATTTTTGTGGTAAACTTTTCCAAGTACAATCTGTATCAGAAAAAAGCTACCGCGATTATTCATGAAATACAAAAGACATATATTTAAAAACATTTTTTACATAAAAGTGTGTACAAAACTACGAATCGCAGTTACTCAATAAGCCGTTTCATAGTTGTCGAGTATAGCCTGGCATATTATTCATGCTTTGAACCAGCTTTTCTGCGTAGCTCGTCGACAAACAGGACTCGATTTTTCGAACTTGATGCACAAGTTGCTTTAAATCATGGGCTGGCAAGTTGCGTTTTCATAATTCCCCACACATTTTCAATAGGGTTGGCGTCTGGGGTCTGAAAAGGCCAGTCCATTACTGTAACCCCATTTTCTAGGTTTATTGTTTTTCAATGTGTTTTTCTGGGAGCCGTGGTTTTGACGATGTGGGACGGTGGGATATATTCGCCTCCTGCAGTCGTCGGTCGATGGTGTTGATACTCACATTTATTCCCTTTTTACCAAGAACTATGCGTGCTTGGCGTAGTCACAAAGTAGGGGCCCGCTTAAAAAGTTGGACTATCACTTTATCCTGCTTTTTTGTCGTCACTCGTTCAAGCTGCGCTCGGAAAAGTCATAAACATTTTTGTATACTTTATACCGCTGATTCCACATCACAACAAACTTTTTTTTATTTTTCAATCAGTGTTGCAGCCACGTAAGATAATTTCGGCCATTTCGAAGCCGTGCATAAAAATACCGCCTCAAAACGCTTCCCGTACTTCTCACTCATTTTTGTTTGGTTGCACTTACGGGAAAGTTTCGAACGATACTAACCTAAGTTAGACTGGCGTCGTAGCCCTTAAGTGGGACTATTACGCAGCAAAACGCAGGCCGAAATATCTCTTGAAGTAACAAAAAAAACCGGTTTTTCTTTTCTGGCACAGACTGTAGCTCTGTTCGGAAGCATTATTACTACATTTTAAATGAACTTTCTGAAATAAATTTACTGAATTAAATTAATTATTTGTAATGAGTTCTTGTACTTGAGCCAATATTTCATTATCAGCAAATGGTTGAGATAATTTACAATTTTAATATGAATGTGTATAAAATAGAAAATAACTTTGGAAATTAGTGAAGGAAATGTGTATTGCCGGAAAACAATTATTTATACTACTAGTTTCTACAACTTAGTATTTCTTGTAACTCTCGCTACGATCTTCATATATACTATATATATATAAATTGGCGCGTACACCTGTTTTAGGTATTTGGCTGAGCTCCTCCTCCTATTTGTGGTGTGCGTCTTGATGTTGTTCCACAAATGGAGGGACCTACAGTTTCAAGCCGACTCCGAACGGCAGATATTTTTATGAGGAGCTTTTTCATGGCAGAAAATACACTCGGAGGTTTGCCATTGCCTGCTGAGGAGCGACCGCTATTAGATAAATTATTTTCTTAATTTTAATGTTTCACCGGAGACTCGAACCAACGTGCTCTCTCTGAATCCCGAATGGTAATCACGCACCAACCCATTCGGCTACGGCGGCCGCCGATCTTCATATGCCTATGTGAAATTTCATCA
>JAYXIM010047743.1:0-10511 GCA_037575425.1 Anastrepha fraterculus
TACATGAAACAGTACGAAAATTCGAGTTTACGCATTCAGCTACGGCGGCCAATTTTGCGGCGATTAAATTTGTATAAACAATTGCTAATAACAGACCTTGTTAAAACGAAAAAACCAACAGAAGTCGTTGATAATTTGAATGAAACCCGACAGCTGGGCTGGACATATTTGACATATCTTATCGCCCGATGATAGCATTGTTGGTCCAGTCCGTAATAAATGTGAAGGTTTTTTATCAAGTAGCGAGGAATAGTTGCAAAATAAATTTTTTTTCATTCTTAATTTCAATTTTAATTCTTATATGTTTTGTACATTTGGATTAAATTTTCTCTGTACACTAATTTAGTTTTTTACTTTGTTTTTTTTTTTTGTAAAAAAAATGAATTGCTTTTGTTTTATAAATACTTATGTTATGTAATATGGATTTCATTATTACATCTTTTGCACGAATTTTTGGGAAAATGTTTTTCAACTTTCCATAGGTCGCAAGTATTAGTTTAGTAGTGATCAGTAATGATCGAATTTAAAGTTTCTGCTCGTTCTCAAGGTAACATTTCATACTAAAACAATAATTTTTTTGGTTTTTGTTTGTTTAATTCGGTTGTGAGGCTGTTAAAAATGGAAGTCAACAAAGCGAAAATTCGGTACATTTTAAAGATTTCCTTTGATAAAGGCGAAACTGTAAGCCGCTGAAATTGTGAGTGGTGCCGATACTGAAGCAGCTAATTAAGTACAATTTTGGTTTTATCGATTCCGTTCAGGCATTTTTGATATTAAAGATGTACCTCGCACAGGTTCAGGCCGCTGAAAATGTCGATAAAATCTCAGAAATATTTGAAGTTGAGCGGCATGCTAGTAGTCGTAGCACAGGCCAGGAGCTTAAAGATCATACAACAGTTTTAAACCATTTGCGCAAAAATGTTATGGAAAAATAATGGATTTATTTTTCCCCAAACTAATATTTTTCTATACTTTTTTTTCTACACGCACTTCTAAGGAAGGTATCTACTGTGTGAAAACAGAGTTGAAAGTATATACTACTGTATATATAAGTAGTTACAGCTCGTTCGATTAGTACTGTCTTCCCAATGTCAGTCAAACTTGCATTTGATGCCAATAAACCTACCCAATCACTGACTAAGTGTTTCCTAATTGCAACTGCAACACAATATGGCTCGGCTACTGACACCAGATAGTCCGTTGTGGCAAGTGTTGCAGTGAAATGGTGCAGACAATACTTAATGACCCATAGAGTTTTATTTTCAGTTTGCAAATTAAAGTTTAAAGGGTCAATTACTTTTTTCAATTTTTTTTTGTATTTAAAATAAAAACAATTGGTAGTATTTTGTCGGCGATGTTTTTCACGTAATTATTCTATGCGGCAACAATACCTACTCTTATATTTAGTAATCAGGGCTATGGCGTAAGTTATTTAATGCTACTCATATATCGTTGACTCCCTAGCTAACCATTGTGACCAACTGCATTCCACTATATGCGTACACCTATACCTACTAAATTGCACAAAAAACAGTTATGGCATATGATCCAATTTGTGCTCACATCAACCACCTTAAATCGGGAAGTAGAAAAAACACAGAAACAGAAAAATATGAACACATCCCGCGCAGAATGAAAACTGCCACTCTACAGTGTGAATGCAATTTGAAAATCACAATTTGTTTGTGCATCGAAAAAATTTTATTCTCAGTTTTTCATACCCAACCAAAACACATATCGTCAATCGCCCTCCCCATGTTAAGCATATTTTTTCGCATTTTTGCAATAGAAATAAATAAAAAATAGAAAAAAAGAATGGAATGAAAAAATGAAAACTGTCGGTGAAGAGCTGGGAAAGCAGTGAAAAGCCCATATACATATTTATTTATTACTATACAAACATATGCAAAAACGTAGTCCGAGGGTCGACTTTTATGTTTTGCGCCTTTAAATAGGTATTCTTATCAAAAAGTTTGGAATTTTTTAGCATACATTTGCGTACAAGGTTTTCACTTACAAGCTTTATTTGCTCGTTTTTCAGTGATTTTAAAAATTCATTTCGCCCAAAAGATGGAATTAACTAGTGAATATTTTCGTGCGATGATTTATTACTACAAGAATGCATTGATCAACTTACGTCGAATTTTGGCATTGAAACACCACACTTAGCTACTGTAAAACGCTTCTATAGCGAGTGCCTCTCGATGTTGTGGCTCTCGCTCACTGCAGAATGAATTTTGTGAAGGCCGCACAAAAACGGTTGTTGTGAGCAGATACAAGCGATGCTGTGCGTCAAGCAAGATCACCACGTAACAAATCACGTGATGGAGACATCTTTGGAGTGAATACTTGGTCGTCAAGAAGGTTGGATAGCGGATAATTTGACAATAGCCCAAAAACGGATTCGTGTCGATTGACGTAAAGAAATGAAGAAGAAATTTAGCCAGTGGTTCAAAGTGCGTCATTGTAACAGTTTACGAATTTTAAATCTATGCTATTGATGTGAACCGAGAGCATAACAACAACCGACAGTATGGGTTTAGCAAGACGAGCTTACTCGTGCCGCAATTGCACTACTAGAGAAACTTAAAATAGTCAATTCTGGATAAACAAGTTTTTCCAGAATTAAGGAAAACCAACCGCCGATGACGCGTCGTCCTTCACCAGCATAATGCGAGGTCTCACTTAGCAGCTCACACAAGAGAGTTTTTGAGCTTTCGAAATGATCATGTGCCTTCCAGCCTTGATTTGGCACCTTATCATTCCTTTTTGTTACCGGAAATAAAAAAAATCGAGGTCGACGTTTTTCAACGCCTATAGAAGTTTTTGACGTCTTTAAATAGCTCGTTTTGGAGGTATCCACTTCTGAGTGGCAAAAGTGCTTTGAAAAATGGTTCAAGCGAATCGCGAAGTACATTAACTTCCAAGGAAATATTTTAAAAAACAATAAAGCTATTTTCATTATTCTTTTACTGTGATTTCATTAAGAGGCGCAAAATATAAGGCAACCCTCGTACATGGGCGTTTCAATGCAAAAACAAAATTTTAGCTACTACAGAAATACCCGTAGTTATTGTAATCTTGCTTTGATTCCAATTAGAAGAGTTCAAATTCCATGATTTACTAAATCTATTACACACATTTCAGTGATGTTTTCAATATTTCGTTCAGTGATATTTCCAAAATGCTCAGAATGATTTAGTAATACCTGCCCGTCCGTGCGTGGACATAAATTAAACTTGGTGTGCATACTCTTTGCCCAAAGAAATTTTGAAAATGGGCGAAATCCCCATATAATGGGCGAAATCCCCCATATAATGGTCAAATATACCAGAATATCTCTTCTATAATGAAAGAAGATTTAAATGTTCGAAAATCGACGGTGACACAGACACCCATTTTTCGATTTGTGCCAACGAACCATAGCGACTGAATAAAACTCACCCAACCTTGGTATAAATAATGCTTTCCACCTCATTTAGTTCCGACATAAAAACTATTGGGATTAGATAAAACCTGTATGTGTGCTAAAACTGAGTTATAATATAGTATAATTCTCATGTTCTATGATTTAATTTTTCTCCCAAAATTTAGCAGTCCGTCTAAGTTAAGCCTTACTAGAATATGCGCGGATATATATTTAGAATTCGGTACGGACCGAAACAAGCACTTTCCTACTTGTTAAAATTATATATAAGGCAACCCTCACATGTGTTTACTAGCGCGCTACAGATGTAAGTATGTATGCAGTGTGTAGGTGGAGATATTGCGGCGTCCCTACCGCAGCAAATGTTGACCGTAAATAAACAGTGCAAATAAGACGAGTTGAAAGAATATGTTATTTTTCCGCTATTCTGCATTTGTTGCCACATGCCACATGTACCACGTATGCCACATATTCTGTTACCAAAACACATTGACCGACGTAGTAAAGTGCATTTTATCCAACTTGGAAAGTAGCACGAAACAGACGCATATATAGCGCCACAGCTGAAGTATTGTATGCGGTTAGGGCGCTGTTGCTCGTTGCCATGGTATTTGATATTAACTTTAAACTTTTCACGCTGAAGCGGCTGAATATGTTTGTATACAATTAAGCCAGAAAAATACGTTAGAACCGAACTGCATCGCTTCTTATGAATTTTAAACATGCACTGGTTCCCGTTGCTTTTGTTTTTTAGACTATCATAGGAGTTAAATCGTTGTAAACTGTTTGACAATTGATTTCGTTTTCGCAAATTTTTCGGTGTAGTAGTCTTTAAGGAACTTCTTTTATTTAAATATTGAGTACGGGAATAAGTTTCCGCCCTCGTAAAAGAGGTGCTGCTTATACTATATTTGTGCTCGATTTAGTAATACACTGGTGATTTGAAGGTGTATATGTGAGGTCTCGATCGCAGTAGTTGACATTCGTTTAAAGCGTAAAGATTCTTTTTTATCTGACGTCAAAAATGTCTACGTTCGTCCCGAAAAACAGCATTTGCGGAAAGTCATGCTTCATTATTACCTTTTAAAGAAAAGTGCAGCTGAAACGTGTCGTATATTGATCAATATTTATGGTAATAACGCTCCATCAAATAGAACTTGTAAAGAGTGGCTTCGACGCTTCCAAAGTGGTAATTTCGACCTTAGTGATAAAGATCGCCAAGGGGCAACGAAAAAATTCGAAGATACTCAACTACAACAATTATTTGATGAAAACGCATGTAGAACCCTTGACGATACGCCTAAGGGTTGTCGGTAAACCCTGTCGTTTGCACGCGATAGGAGTGATTCAGAAAGCAGATAACTGGGTGCCACATCAAATGAAGGGATATCGAGAGGCGTTTGGTGATGTGTGAGATGCTTCTTGAACGGCAGAAAAGAAAATTTTTTCTTCATCGTATCTTCACTGACGATGAGAAATGGATCTAATGTGATAATGTCAAAAATGTTGAAGCCTGCCAGGTGAATCGCTGACAGGTCCATCGACAGTGCAAGAAATATTCGTGCTTCAAAGGATATGTTGTGCATCTGGTGCGATCAGAAGGGTGTCATCTATTACGAACTCCCTAAACTATCTGAAACCATCACTGGTGATCCTTACCGACTCTCAAAGAAAAGCGGCCGGAATGGGACGGTAAACAAGGCAAACTGATTTTGCTGCATGACAACGCCAGGCCACACGTTTTTAAGTCGGTCCAGAAATATTTAGAGGGACTGAATTGGGAAATCTTACCCCACTCGCCTTATTCCCAAGACATTGCACCTTCGGATTACCATCCGTTCCGATCAGTGCAGTCATCCCTTATTGGAGAGGGGTTCACTTCTTACGAAAGCATCGCAGTTTGGCTCAATGAATGGATCAAGTCCAAAGAACTCGAATTTTTCATTAGAGGAATCCGAATGCTGCCTTACTTTGACTATGTAACTATGGCTAAGACATGGGTTTACATATTTACTGAATCGTTTATAACTTAGCCGAAGCCTAACAGTAAATTTTTAAATTTTAGTCGAATTTAACTGCTTATTAGCCCGTTTCGTGGGCTCTTTGCGATCTACGATCTCTTCGTTCTGGACGTGATATGCCGATTATGTGTGGCAAGTAGTAGTAACGAAATCAGTAGCAAGAGGATTCGGGTGGGTCTTCAATTTTTTTAATATTTTTGTCTGCTATTTTTTGTTTCGTCTTGTACCCTTTTTTCTTTTGTTCCTCTCATACTCTTTGTATGATATCGACATTAGCAAAGCAGCTGTGCATCCTTATTGGCTTTTTTCAGTTAGCACTAATCTTAAAAAGACAGCTGTTATAATAAAATTTCATGATATTCTATTAATTAGTTCATGAATTAGTGTGCTAAGAATGACGCTACTTTTGTTATATTTAAAACAATGGATCAAAAAGAAGTTCGTGTTTTAATTTTACACTGCTTCGCGATGAGAAAAAATACCGCTCAAGCAAAGCAATGGCTTGAAAAGTGAAACAACGATAAAATGATGGTTTGTTGACTTCAAAAGTGGTCGTAGAGACACCGATGATGTACAACGCAGTGGACGTCTGAATGAGGCGGTAACACCGGAAAACAAAAACGCAACACCGGTTTGAATGATCGAAAAATGAAGTTGCGTGACTTAGCTGACATCGTAAAGATATCAAAAATACGTGTTGGCTTTAAATTACAAGAATATTTGACTGTGTGAAAGCTCTGTGTAAAGTGAGTCCTATCTTTGCTCACTATTGACAAAAAACAAGTCAGTTGCAAGTCGATCAAAACAATGGCGAAACTACATGATTTGAACCTCGAATTGCTCCCACATCCACCATATTCGCCAGATGTGGCTCGCAGAGACTACTGGCTGTTCTCAGACCTGAGTAAATGCTCGCCGGTAAGAAATTTCGCTTAAATGAAGAGGTTGTCGTTGAAATTGAGAACTATCTGAGGCAAAAGATAAATCATTCTACAAAAGTGGTATTGAAATGTTAGAGTGGCGCTAGAGTGATTGCGTTGTTCGTGATGAAAATTTCGTTGCTGAATAAAGCTAATTTTGAACAAAAATAAAAACGTGATTTCTTTGTCAGACCCGGGACTTTTCAGCCCAAGTGTTACATTTCTAGGTGAGTAAGAAATTTGACTACTCAGCATAGCTCAGTTTATAATAATTTTAGAAATGCTTCTGAAAAGTGTTAAATATGAAACTTGAGCATTGAATAAAACAAGTGCAGTTGCATCTTCCTTATATCATTTTCCACATTATTGTTATCCTATTTTTACCCGAATATTCTTTCTCAACACTTCTTAGTCTCTTACTTTTCATATCTTTCCAATTTTCAAAATTTACTTCACTTTTTTTTACCATCACTGCACTTCTGCATAACGTGTAAGAATTTTAAATTGACCATGATCAGCTTTGCTTAGAGTATTTCTCCACATACTACAGACTTTGCAGCATAGGTGCAGCGAAAATTGATCTCAATTGAGAAATTTCAAGATCTCACTGCATCTACATAAGATTATTTTTAAATGATAATGTGCAAAAACTATTTTCGAGAAAATGTTGGAATATTTAAAATATTTTCTATCTGTTGGTTAAAATATTATTATATTTAATCATTTTACAAAATCAAGGCAGTAACTAAACTAATTGTGAAAAACATATATTCATTCTACAACCAAAACCTTATACATAAATTAAAGTTTCCAACGTTTCGCAAAATTACAAAAATAAACCTAAAAATTTTCCAACTTTTTTTTCAGGAGCTGGGATTGTCTTCGCCTTCTTTGAAGCGGATTCACCGGAAGAAACCCATTGTTTTGATTGTTGCTTAGTTTCTGGTGTGTAATGATGATTCCAGGTTTCATCAACAGTGACAACTCGACGCAAAAATTAATTCGGTTCTCGCTTAAATTGCTTCGTTGTTAGCAGGCGCATTCGCTTGTTGTCCTCCGTGAGCAATTGCGGCACCCATCCGGCCGACAATTTGTTCATCGCCAACTTATAATGTAAAATATTAATTGCCATTCCGGTCGACCCACCTATGGCCTCTTTTACTTCGCGCACTTTCGTTCACCGATCATATCGGGGACTTTTTGAATGATTTCCTCGGTAACCACGTCTGCTGGACTTCCTGGACGTTCCTCATCAAAAACAGATGTTCGCCCACGTTTAAATTCGTTGAACCAAACTAAACTATCAATCAGTCTGAAATTTGTTTTTCCAACTTCCCTCAGTAACGCCCTCTGTCACCATTATTATTGAACCCCCTCTCTTATAACGAAATCTCTTTTTATATGGAAGAAAATGCCGGCGCTGTGAAAGAGACAAAAAGCGACTCTCGTTGGGGAAGAAAATGCTGGAGAAAAATGGTAATCTGCAAGACCAGTCATATGATGTCGGTTTTATTGCTTAAAGTTATGTTGAATTTAGATCTACCTGTCAAGGCCAATAGCTCTTATTGAAGATTTGATAGCAAGGCTTAATGAAGACCTCACTCGTATTTCTAACTGGTCCAAATCTAACAACTTGAAATTAAATGAGTCAAAGACGAAGGCGATTGCTATTTCTCATTCAAAGTATGACCTTAGCTCTTTGCCGCCAATATTACTTAATGAAGTAAATATTAACTTCGATCGTATTCTACAATTATAAGAAGATGTACTACCACAAGACTCTGTCTTACTATGTACAAAACAAATCAAATAAATTGAAATTGAATCGAAATTTATCTATTTTTAAGAAGTTTAAGGAATTTGAAGCTTGAGTTAAGAAATTTAAAGTTTGACGAATCGATAATTCGAACAATTTTCATTTGAAAGGCTTGAAGTTAGAACTGTTTACTCTACTACTGTTTGTTTTTAATTTTTTTCGAGTACCTTCTTTAAAATCACGCCTTTCATATAAAAGTCATTTAAAAAACTTTTACATACTTACTTTTGCTTAATCATATTTTACAAATAAAATATTGGAACATTATTTCAGCTTTGTTGCAGTGATCGCCCGAATAGGTTGATGCGTGACTTTCATTCCGTACCCGGGCATGAAACACGAAATCATAGAGAAAGTTTTTTTCTATTATAATAGAAGTCGCTCCTCAGCAAGCAATGGAGCGCTTCCGAATGTATTTCTACCACGAAAAGGCTCTTTATGAAAAACCATCCGCTGTACGGAAGCGGCCTAAAACTGCAGGTTCCTACATTGGTGGAAAAACGACAGGGCACACGAAAAATAAGAGAAGGAGCTCGATCAACCCTAAAACAACGTACATGAATGTCAATTATATGTCTATACATATACATATGTATATCTGTTAAGCTAGGTAGCTATGAAAATGGCTCTGAAAATTTGCCTAATGGTTTTCTGCAGCACTAATATACTCGACAAAGTGTTTTTCAACCTTTTATAGCTTTTTACTGAAACTCCATTTGGTGCTGAGCTTCTTGATAAAAAATCCTCAAAGTTCGCTGTACGCCTCGGCTTCTGGAGTGGTGAAACCGTTTAAACTTGACGATTTACTGCTATAACAAACAAAGCTGTCCTGCTGTCCTGTGGCTAACGCTGCTGTCGCTGCCGCAGTCGCGGTAAACGAATTTAGAGAGACCATTATCGTACCATTCAGATCAGGAGGTTCCATTCTTGAGAGAGGCAATAGGAACAAAATTTATAAAAAATTAAGCTCTTCTGAAAATTAGATCTGAAACAATAAATATCTTAACTTCAAGTTTCTCTCTTGGGCGTCGAAAATATGCGTACTTCGTGCACTTAAACATAAATACAGAAATTAAATGTTTACCTGACTTTATAAATTATCCGATACATAAATTTTGTATAATTTACAAGAAAAATGTCTCAAATTCGATTTTTGTAATAATAAACCAAAAAAAATAATCTATCAGACATTTGCAATTTAATTTATGTCCGAGCTGAAATAATGAAAATTTATCTACATACCCTATGATCATAAAGTACCAGGAATGCTTAAATAAAACAAAACAGAGTTAAATTTCAGGCAAATTTATTTTTCTCCTTCAAAATGTGACCCGTCTGAAGCACCACACATGTGCCAACGTTTAACCCAGTCCTCCATTATTTGGTCTCCAAGTAATTGTCTATGGAATGCTATACTGGCAGCTCTCCATGTGAGTATTCTATACATGTGCCCCAGCCATTTGATTCGTTGACTTTTTATAAAGCGTATTGCGTTTCCATTACGTATCAATACATCGATCTTGTGATTGTATCTTATCTGATATCTTCCGTGATCTCGCCAGAAGTATCTTTCTCTCAGACCTCAGTATTTGGTCGATGTCTGTTGTTTTAAGTATCCATACCTCGCTGCTGTATATTAGTACAGGTGTTACAAGTGCTTATACCGTGCCATCTTTTGAGCACTTGATGGCAGTCGGTACTTGGATAATTTCATATGGGAAATGAATACTTTATTTGCTGCGCTTACTCGGCCATTTATTCCCAATTGTCAGAATTATTGCTCATGAAGAGACCTAAGTATTTAAATTTATCATCTGACTGCATGCATTCACCATCGATTTGAACAATTGTTTAAAAATTTAGATTCTTTCAGGTTTCGCTACTTTTATTCAAAATAAGATTCTTAACAATCATATATGAAAATCAGAATCTCTTAAATGCCCACCATTAGCACATCTACTGCTAAAACCCGTCAAAAGTATATTCCTGAATTGTTGAAAACGTCGAGATATCGATATTGGAGGATTTTCAGCAACACTTTGCGCTACAGCAGCAAGATTCTCAATATAACTCGCTGAACTCAATGCGATAATATGTGAGCGAATCCTTCAAAATTTTGATTCTCGTATGACAGCCTTTAGACGTGCTCATGGTGGGTATTTAAAAGATGGCAGTTTCCCCATACACGCACTTGCATCTGCTTTTTGTGGACTTTGAGTGAACTTTTGACACGAGCTTCGCGCGAAGCTATGTGGATTGCTTGCTTTGATCGGCGAGCTGTACAGAAACGGCAAAATTACAGTTCGCTTCAACGGACGAGAAACTGC
>JAYXIM010047744.1:0-10536 GCA_037575425.1 Anastrepha fraterculus
AAATCGCGTTGACATCTCTATTTGTTTAGCTAAGATGCTGTAATGAAAGAATATTTATTGAAGTTAAATATGTTTATTTGTTTATCGTTCCAAGCTAGGCATCCAGCTTGGCGAACGATTATTTTCTTTATTATGTCTTACATACTAAGTACAAGAGTTTTTATAGTAATTTTTATCAATGCAAGCTAACAACAACTTTTCGGTGTTTACTTGTGTAATATGATTCTAGCATTCACGCGCCGCGCATATAATAATTACGTTAGCTATATTTGCGTTTACTTTCAAGAGTAATGAACCTTTTAAGAAATATGATACTTTATTTAAACGGCACAGCACAGTGAATGCATAAGTGGACAATAAAATAAAAGCCAAAACAAAATGTTTTTATGAATATTAATGTTAAGGCATATCCGACTTATAATCATACTACAATGCCGCCGAGCTGGGATCCATCAGTGCAAACTAAAAGGAATTATCGAATCTGTAAATGCGTTCCATGATTCTATCGCCCAAATTATTGGGCCATATCTGTTATTGATGATGGGTTCATAGAGACGTATTGATCCGCTGCATCTTGTAGAAGCAATAATTATGAAGGAGAAAGTGGCATGGACAATCAAATCATTTTCACCTTTTAAATCTCCGGGTTTTGATGGGTCCATTCCAAAAATGTTACAGGAAACCTTGGACTGTATCTTACCTAGTGACAGTTTTTAGATCGTATTTCAGATAGTTGGAAACTAGTCAAGGTCGTCTTCGTACCAAAAGTAGGTAGGATGGATCATGAATCACCACTTTAACTAGCCAAACAACACCGAACGATGACTTTTTACAAGAACTTAAGGCTGCAAAATTTAGGGCGCCAAATAGGTTTAAGTGCCGAAGGAAACTTTAAACTGTATGACTAATGTTCTTTAGATTGGCTTCTTAACTGCCGCTTAAACATTTCAGTCATTTTAATTGAGTATGGAATGAGAAGCCACTGTTCTCTTGCTAGTCATTAAGTTTGCCATGAATCGAAGCGTAGACGGAGATGCGGTTGAGCGAACAAGTGGACACACCGATATACTAATTTATATCTGTATATTTATCTAGCACAAAGAGAAACAACACTTGTTCATAATAAAATGTATGCTTGTATTAGTGGTAAAATCGGAATTTATATGTACTATATTTTATGCATTTTTTCAACTGCATATTTACATTGTTCATAGCACATAGGAGCACGTATTTATGTAGTATATATGTACATATGTATACCAAGACAGCTTAAAATGAGGAATCAAAAACAGAAATGTGCTACATATCCGGTTTTGTATTTAAGTGATGGATAGACTTTACTTGAATGCCGCAAGTGAGTTGCATGCAACAAGTTAACCGAAAGAATAAATACATTTTTGTATACAAACTTAGTGCCTTAAATTAGTTATGCTCTTTGAATATTTCTGTTTTACCTCGGGAAAAGAATAGTTATAAAAATAATGAATACTCTTACATTAGTACAAAGGGGTACACAAAATAGACATGCAGGCGAATATATATACAACAAATATGTACAGTTGCAAGCATGAAAACAGCAGTAAAAAAAGTTCATCTATGATGTGCTTAGGAAGTTTTTATTATTATTTTGAAATATTATTTTATTCTTTTACTAAACACATATTTAATTCTATAATGCAATAAAATTTTCCAAATAAAACTTTTTACAACAAGAGGTAGAAATTCAGGGTTAATATTAATATAGGAGTAGTCATATAAATAAGGCATCCTGAGCACGTTTATAAATAAATTAAAGAAAATCTGGCAATGACAAAGTTTGCAGATACAGAGTTGCATTTGATATTTAGTTTGGTTTTATTTCCAAAATTTGGTTTTATTAAAAATAGAAAATATTTCCATTAATTACAGAATATGATTTCATTTGTAGGACTCTTTCGGCTGGCCTTGCACTACCGCACCCCTCAACAACGGGTAATCACCTAAAATCCACTTTTTTGATCATCCAAGCCACAAAGGTTTTCTATCTATTTTTAAATCAAAGATTGCCTCAGCACACTTTTTTATTTCAGTTCATAAACGATTCTACTCGCTCTGTAGACCTTCCAGCACCATTTTCAAAAATATGGACTCCTGCTTAATGGTGTATACCAAACAATCACCCTATGTGGATGCATTGACTTCCAACCAATCAAGTCCGGATTTTCCGTACACAAGTTGTAATTAATATTGGGTAGTCGAAAAAGTCGTTTCGTATTTCTAATCAAACTTCAACTCATTTTTTTGTATGCACTTTATTAAACCAAATATGTACCATTTTGGTCGACCACCTTTTGCCATTTTTCTTCTAGTGACATTATTCCATCAGTGTAAGTAATTTTCACAGGCTTCTCTTGAAACCAACTTTACTCCATTAAAGGAGTTCTGTATTGACCGAAAAAATGGTAGTCCGATGGTGCAAGGTCAGGGCTATATGGTGGATGCATCAAAACTTCCCAGCCAAGCTCTCCCAGTTTTTGCCGAGCCATCAAAGATGTGCAGCTTACGTGACGGTCCTGGTCAATCTTTTCCATAATTTCATCGACTTTTTCAACGATAGGTCGACCGGAGCGAGGTGCTTCTTTCACATCGAAATTTCCAGAACGGAAGCGAGTGAACCATTGTTGTGCTACACGAACTGATACAACATCGTCTCCGTAAACTTCACAAATTTCATTGGTGGCTTGTGTGGCATTCTTCCCTTTTTATACAAAAATTTCAAAATATAGCGAATTTCTTATTCATAATTTTCACTCATTTTTGAACAGCCATAACTTTTTTCAACTTCTCCGAATTTAATTTTTTTTTGGTTAAATGAAGCTTAAAATGTCACCTTTCTAACACCATATGATATGACACAATGTGATTGGTAGCACTGGAGATAGACGACTCCAACGACATCTATTGACAAAATACGAAAAGACTTTTTCGACTACCCAATATTAAGTTGAATTTAACAAATTTTTTATTACGGCAATTCACATCAATTTCTCGCATGAATTGCTCGCATCACTGCTTCGGAATCGTCAGCCACGCATATTTAACAATTTCCCAAACTCAGTTTGGCATTGTGTACAGCTCTTTTTAAGTCATCCACTGGTTTTTGTATAAGACTGATGTCGGGTGACTGAGCTGGCCATTCCATAACCTCAATTTTATTTGCACGAAACCAATCCGGGCCCTTCCGACTCGTGTGTTTTAGAATGTATTGTGGCTGATTTTCGGTGATAGGTGGACATATAACATGTCGTGAACCCACGCCGCCATACAAAACTATTTCAGACTCATCAGTCTATGAAATATTACGCCACATCTTAGGTGCCCAGCTGGCATATTTTCTTGCAAATTCCAAACGTTTTGCTTTATACTTTGGTGTCAGGAGTGGTTTTTTCTTTCTTTGGAACACCTTATAATTCTGCGATCATCTTGCAGGGAAATGATTCGTTTTCCTCCTCTTTCTCCTGGTTTTCCATAAATTTGATGCATTTGAAATCATTTTTCCTTAACATAAAATAATATTTTATATTTCTCTGTAACGTCTTGCTCAATTATTTCCAGAGTTTGCTTTAGTTGTTTTGTGGTGCATAAGAAAAACATGCATGACACTCACCAAAATTAAAAAAAAAAAATTTTCAAAAACTTAAAAAGATAAAAGATAAAAGACGCCAGTTAGAAACCCTTTATTTACGTAGTGGTCAAATATATTCACATCTACACACATGTGAAATCCCTTAACACTTTGTGGATATTTAGTATTGAAATTTTCTTTTGCATGCTTTGTATGTAGTATTAATGGTACTGCTATTTTTATGCTCACAGCTGCATATAACTATAAATATAGGTGTATGTATAGTATGTACAAAATGACGGCTACTTCGTCACTTCGAAATTCTTGCGCGGTCATCCCTCGTTGATCTTTAGTTATTTAACAAAAGCTTCAAAGGATCAAAAACAAAACAAAAAAAAAAACAATAAATACCTAGATAAATATCTTTCGTACATTGGCTACTTTTGGGTATAAAAACATTTTTGTTTTTTGAGAAACTGGTTATAAAGCCATACAACTTAACTCGTACTGAGGAAATGCATTTTCTAGAGGTCAGCAATGCTTGTACCTAGAATTCATCTAATTATGTCTTTAATAATAGTAGAGCAATTAATTTAAGTAGTGTAATAAAAGTACAGAAACTAACAACCGAAAACGTACTAAATGCAATACATCAGAAATCATTTTATTTAATTGGCGCCTGCTAAGACTAAGGAAAGTGAGGGGCCGGTTCTAGAGAGAAGTGCAGTGTCACCTTGATATGTGATTTAATAAATATGGATATAATAATCCGATTCGCTCGGGCCCTTTTGTATTTTAAAGCTTGTTTTTGTCAATTGTAGTATTTCCAATTACTATTAAAATTTTGAAAGCTAGTAGAATATTAAAAAAAAAATTGTATGTGTTTATACAAAAATGCTGTGTATAAAAAATCTACTAAACGCGATAAGCGGAAATAATTTAGCAAAGCAAAGCCGCAAAATGTATTTTCTCTGCTTTCTATATTTGTTGATGTGTTATGGCGTTGCTACTATTTCGCATACACTTTGTTTTAAAGGCAGAGCAGCGCATGCCGGCTATTCGCTTACCGGAATTGAATATAGGATTATTCAAGGGTGTTCCAGATCTTTAATGGCTAATATTGCGATACTTTAACTTTCATTTTTTATTTTCAGATTCATAGCACAGGCTTTGGCAAATTTAGTCATGGTTACTCTGTTGAACTGTGCGTAAAACTGAACCAAACGTTTTATGAAAATGGTCGTTGGGTAATCGTTGCACTCCGCGCATTGAATGCTTTTTCGGTCATCATTTTAACCTAAACGGAAACGCTAACAAGCACAACTGGCGCATTTGGGATGCTGAAAATCCACATGGTGTTAAAAAAAGAAAACCAAACTATGCACTCACAACGAGTCACTGCTTGGTGTCATTTTTGGGCTTGCGCCCAAGGTGAATTTATTAAGCTATTTGTGTTAGGAGCAGCCATGCCTCGATAATTTCAAGCATAGTTATTTCCATTCTTAAATGTAATTAAATTTTATTTTATATCCTATGATAAAAATTTGTTGTTTTACGGAATTTAGTTATTAAGGATATTTATTCAGCAAAAGGGACTGAGAGGTGTGAAATTGGGTTTGTGTTGGTAAATATTAAATTTTTTCTCTACTTGTGGCATGCAGTGGGCAACTCAGGAGAAGAGTAACTATGATATCTGTATTGCAAGTAAAATGTATTGGATTTGTGTTATTCATAAGATGTCTGTATATTATTGTTGTGTGCCCTAACCGAAAACGGTCGAATTTTATATTGCCTAGGCGTGTAGGTATTTTTTTAATTTTTTGTAGAAAGTCTATTATATGGGGTTTTGTTTAGTTAATGGTTTTGTATTTGTTGTGTTTAATATGATTTTTAATATCGTGTAATTTGAAGTTGTCTGTGCTAGTTACTAAACTTTCATGAGCTTTTTTGGTGGATTGGTGGGCGAGGTTGTTTCCAACAATATTATTTTGTCCAACCACCAATATTAAAATAATTTAATAATAATAATATTTCTAATGTTGGTTTCGAATCACTACTGTAATTTATATCGGCTATTTAATTAAGAGTGCAGAGTGAGTCTGAATATATATAAACCTTTTTCAACGTGCGTTTTACTAGGCCTCAGATATGGTAATAAATTTGGCTGAATATGGAGTAATTGATATTTTTATAATTTCGTTTTACATTCTGTAAAAAAAACATGGGGAATTGTTCATTTACAAAGTTCGGGATACACATATATCTAAATTTTCTTTGCTAGAATGTTGGTACAACTGTCGTCTATAGTGTTGCAGAGTGCGAGCGTGATCTGTCAATTAGCTTGTTTTTGGCATTTCATTATATCAGTCGACCGCAGGAGTGCTCTGCGATTTTCACTATGGATTAAAGTATTGAACAAAGAATTTAGCTTAAATTTTGTGTTTTGAACGAGATTTTGTGTGCCGAATCGTTTAAAATGCTGCAGAAAGCCTATGGCGAGTGTGCTTTATCAAAAACACGAGTCTATGAGTGGTATAAGTCTTTTGCAGAGGTCCGAGAAGATTTGCTTCAATCTGGTCGCCCATCAACGTCTTGAATGGATGAAAGTCAAGAAAATGGTGCTGGAAAACCATCATATAAGTTTGAGCTGGTGACCTTGGCATGTCTCAGGAATCAATTCGCAATATTTTACACCATCAATTAGGCATCTTGACTCGTTCTTTCAAAAAATTTATCGAAAGGAGGTGGCTGAAGATATGCTTGAGCAAGTGAATTCGGACTCAACTGTTATCCAGAGCATCATTATACGTGGTAAGACGTGGATATACGAGTTTGACATGCAAACCAGTCAACAGGCGGCTGAATGGCGCTATGCACATGAGCCGAAACCCTAAAACCCACGTCAAAGTCGGTCAAAAGTGAAAGTTATACTACTCGTTTTCATTAATTATCATGATGTTGTGCACTCGGAATTTATTCCAAATGGTTCTACGGCGAATGAAAAATATTTTTTGGATGTTATGCGACGTTTGAGAAAGAATGTGCGTAGGTAACGGCCCAACTTGTGGAAAAATCTCCCATGAATCTTGCTCCACGATAATGCATCGTCTCACAAGGCTTATATTATGAACACTTGTTGACCAAAACTCGAGAAATATTATCAAACAACCACGGTATTCACCGGATTTATCCCTAGCCCCCTGAAACTTTTCTCTTTTCCCAAAATTTAAATTGCCACTCCGCGGACGCCGCTTTTAGTCGATAGAGGACATTAAGGAGAATTCACTGAAGGATCTGAAGAAGATCTCTTCAAACGCATTTGAAAGGTGCTTTGATGACTGGGCTAATCAATGGCATATGCGTATTGCTTCAAATGGAGCCTATTTTGAAGGCGACAAAATAAATTTTGATGATTAAACAATTATTTAGCGTTTTATTGAATAATTCCCGATACTTTTTTCACACAATGTATGATGTGGTTTGATTTAGCTTGGATTCATCAGTACAAATAAAAGCATAGTTGTGCAATTTATTCCTAACATCGTTGAACAGTCCATGATATTGAATCGGACTTATTTTGTTCTTGGTGGGAATATGCAATATAGTTTCAATTGATTTTGGGTTGAAGGACCATGGGGGATAGTTATGAGTATTAGAGCGGGGGCTGTGTGGAGTTGAGTGTGCAAAATGTGAGGACCGCATTCTATAAATAGTTTTAAACTCAGAATAGCTTGCAGATTATGATTCTGGATGTTGCCGGGAGATTTGATGGTCCATTTTTTTTTTTACCCCACCCCCTTAGTATTCAAGTATAGTGCAGGCGCTAAAGGACATTGAGTATGTGAGGATCGGCAACAATGCAGAAATTCTGTTACTTGAGACCCTACAGAAAAAAAAACATGTTGCTGGCAGCTGTGATGGTCCCTTCCCTTTCCCCCGCCCTTCACCTTGTCCAAGCGTTATTGAGTTATAGCACTCGTATTAGTCAGTAGAAAATACTTCGTGGCACATGAAGGTTTATTTTTTCGTAATCACATAATTATTTTAGCTAAGTCTTCTTATAATTCAGTGTTTTATTAGTGTTTTGTTCAAATAAACACATGGACAATGTCTTTAGAAGTGATAAATATAAAGAAACGAAAACTATACGAAATTTCGTGTTTATTTTGTGATGAAACGGGTAATTTAGTGATGAATCCAAAACCACAATCATTTATAAATATTCAGAAAGCAGCATATCGGAGAAAAGATGACATTAGTGAGAAAACTAAAAATAATACAGACTTTACTGAATACAAATCTACTTGGCATCGAACTTATATGGCAAGTTGCATTAGCGAATAGAAGATAAGACGTCGAGAATTGGCACTACAAAAGCAGGAGAATGTTTCTATTTCTACCTGCTCTGCAGAAGCTAGTGTGTCAGGAGTCAAGGCACTCGAAGGTCATCAAGAACAAATTTAAAATTTAATAAAGATCTATAATGTTTAATCTGTGGTAAACAAACAAGAAATAAAAACAAAACACTTTATTTGTGCTCCGAAATGTCAGCAGCGGAACAAATATTAAATACTGCCCGAAAAAGACAAGATGATGTTTTTACACAAATTGACACTTGCGAACATCCAGCCGATTTATTTGCAATTGAAGTAAGGTATCATAAACACTGTTATCGTGGTTATCTACGACTACCAAGAAACTCAGCAGCTCCAGCAGGTAGACCTCCAAATAAAATACCACATGACATTCCTATAGAGGCATTTGAGAAGCTGATTAATGAAATAAAACATAAATTAACAACTCACTCTTTTGAAGTGGCATCATTAGCTAAGCGACTAGCTGAACTCACTGACATAGAAGATGCAGTTGTAGAAAATCGTGATATTAAATCACTACTAATAGATAAGTATGGTGAAAACGTTTTATTTTCATATCCAAATGATCGATCGAAATCATCATTAGTGTTTATGGGCAACATATCACTGGATCAAGTCATTGAACATATTCGTACCGTAACTTCAACCAACTCCATTGTTCAAGTGGCAAAACAACTTCGTAAAGAAATATTAAGTACTGAAGTAATACCAAATGGGGTTTTTTGTGATGAAACTTTAATTGAACAATTTTTAAAGAAAAATCATTTACCGAATAATTGGCAAATTTTCATGCAAGTGCTAAAAATAAAAAATTAAGTGAAAATTACAATCGACAAGCGTTATCAGTGTTTCATGATATATACTTCACGATTACTGAGAAACCGACTCCACAGCATATTGCTTTAGCTCAATCTATTCATCATTTGACTCGATCTACAAATTTAATCAATATGATGAATAAATTTGGTCATTGCATTAATTACAAAGCATTAAAAAAGATCGATAAAGAAGTACTAACGTTAATTGTGTGTGCAGATATAGACAGAAAATTACTTATTCCTAAAAATATAGTTCGAGATTCGTCGTTATTTCTTCATGGAGCTATAGATAATAATGATTTCAATGAAGAAAGGTCTATGGTTTGAAGGTTCTTATAAGAAAAAATACATTTCAGGGTTTCATTTAGCTGCTCAATCCCTTGGCGAAAACATTTCTCGTATTTTGCCAGCATTACACTCTCTAAGTGATTGCGATTCGACTTGCAGATTGGGCTCAAAAAAAAAAAAAATAGTTTAAAAGCTGCATCGTTGGATTTTGTGCAAAATGATCTAAGGTATTTAGGAAATCCATACCTAACAGTCGAACAGTACGGAATTAGAAACCATTTGCACCTATATTTTCTCAAAAAAAAACATTAACTGCTGGTGAACTTCGCTATAAATTAATTTGTCAAAATATCGGCTTCGGCTTAAATTTATTAAAAGTAATGTGCACATCAGATGCTCTACATTTACGTTTGTTAAGAGCTTCAGCACAAACATATATATGGATAAATTCTGACCAAACAGTACTACAGCCTATTGATTACACCTTATTACGCTATGAAAAAAAGATGGTAAATTGTATCCACGACAATTGACGAAGCGACCATTACCGGAATTGTTAATTCAACCCTGCAAATGTAGATCTAATTGTCAAACAAAGGCTTTTTCTTGCAAAAAGTTACAACTAAATTGTATTTCGTTGTGCAAATGTATTAATAATAACTTCCAAAATAAAAGAGATTAATTATTTGTATTTTTTGGTATGACTTATGTTAAAATGTTCTTTTTCCTTTAAATCATTTTTTATCAAAAATATGTGTTTTATTTTTAACTTTTTTTTATTGACTAACTAAAATTATCTTTAATCATAAGAAATAATTGAACTTTATTACTAAAACAATCATTGAAATGGTTTCAAAGCACTTGTTCAGTCCATTTCCTTGAATACTAAGGGGTGGGGTAAAAAAAAAAAATGGACCATCAAATCTCCCGGCAACATCCAGAATCATAATCTGCAAGCTTTTCTGAGTTCAAAACTATTTATAGAATGCGGTCCTCACATTTTGCATACTCAATGTCCTTTAGCGCCTGCACTATATCATATTTAGTGGGCTTTAGAGGTATAGAAGCTGCTGAGCAAAGTTCTATCATTCCATTTATAGTAGACTGTATATAGAGGTTGCTTTTTCTGTTTTTGGTTATTGACGATACTACAAAAGGATTGTCTTGCTATGTTATTTAACGGATGTTGTGTAAATGTCATGACAAAAAAACTTATTTTAACTATGTATGACTCACCATGTATATTTTATAAAGATATTAACGTATTCACTAGAAAAATTTCAAAAGTTTAAGTCGGCAAGGAGTTATCAGAACACAAATATGCAAACACGAATACTGAGCGTTAAATTTAAAAGGGGAAGACTAATACTTCCGCTGCTTAATGGATATTCCTTTTTTGTTGTCGAAATTTCTTTACTGCTTGCATATACATACATATATAACAGCACAA
>JAYXIM010047745.1:0-10460 GCA_037575425.1 Anastrepha fraterculus
CGTTATATTGCTTCTTTGCAAGCAGATTTTGTTAAGTTTCCTTAAACGAAACAGAGACGTTTGAAAATAATGCAGTGGACTGCACTCATGATAAAATATCGTGGCTAGGTAAATATTTAATTAGTTAAAAACAATAGTAATAACAGCATCTCTATACAGGCGGTGATGATGATGAAGTTTTCCTTAACAGAAATAGTTTTCCTTCTTCTAATTGTAACCAATATGCCACAGAAGATTGAAAATATTAGACATTGTTGCCCGATGGTCATTGTCGCTGGCAGTGGTTATGAAAACTCGAATGTCGTGTAGACACTGCTTTTAAACTGTAGAAATGGAGCAGAAAATCGGTATCCATTATAACGCGAAATTGTATTGAGCGCTCTCATACGGTGTGTGGATGCGCACATTATTGCAGCCCAAGCAGTACTGAGTAATGGTTGCATTCGCTTTATTGATAAAACTGTCCCGCAACTTTCAACTGAAATTCATGAAACTTCATTTATAACTACTATATACAAATACTTATTACTTACGTATTTATTTCTTTTAATATCAATTATTCTTTTTGTAATGACGTTAAGAACATTCACTTCCATCTAAATCGCTCACGCATAAGCGTCATTTGACTCTCTCCTCTTCCTTCTTTGCCAAAACAACTTCTGCTTGTAATGTAGCCTCGATTCATTTGCTTCCTCCAGAACGTCGCCTTCGAGCTTTTGTTACGCAGTGTTCGAGGTGTCCGCAATGGTGCGCTCATCTTCTTCCTTTGTGTGACAGGATCGAGTAGTGATATTTCTAATGTGGGTAGAATCCTGCAATTATTTCCAAAGACTTACAGTAAAAAAAATTTGAGTTACAACAACAACATACGAATTTTTAGACAATTTATTGTCATCATCCGCCAACACAGTCTTTGAATCGTAAGTTTTCCATTCAATATTGCCCACACTCCTTTACAGTTGAAAAACGTACTTCGCAATTTCTTCACATGTAAATCCCTTGCCCTTAGCACTGATGCAGTCGGTTTTTTCGCATACATTTATGCTGCTGTATTTGCTACAAATTCCAAACAATTTGTTCGTCTCGGACGCATTAAATGTAGATTTTCGCGACATAATACGTTCGAATACAAACGCGCTTTAACACTTTACAATAAAAAGATTAAGAAAATGAATCATAACAGATCAGAAGTTTTTGAGAAAATATTGAGCACACCAACAAGGTTTCTAGACTCCATAAAGTGTATAGCATAGGGGAGCAGTATATATTCACCCAACCTTCATCGAAAGTGAAGATGAGAAAGTTAGACTACTTTTTGAGAGCCGCTTTTCAGGCTTCTCTACGCTGGTGGAAACAGGAACAGAACATACTGCAAACCTGGGAAGAGTTAAAAGGAATGAATGGGTTCTTCCCATTGAAATATGTACGACGCGAAGATTGAGGAAGGCAACTTCGCGCCGCTAAAATTCTTTCATTGGGGGGGATTTTTAAGTGGTGGGTCCCAAACCCAGCGCACAAGCAGATATCCTGGGATGCTTCGCCTTCTCACGTTGGCTCACTCCCGAACGGGTGTTCGGAAGCTATCCAGAGGATACTTGGGCTAATCCCGGAAGTTGTGAGCTACTTGAACCATATTAGAAGAATCGTCCTGGCCACTCCCAAGTGAATGGAACCATGAACGAGGACAAAACGATGTAACTTCTGTCATCAAACAAACAGTCGGGCACTCGCGTATCGGCACCCACGTCACTGTTGACAGTTACAATTTCAAAGTTGTAAAAGACTTCGTATATTTAGGGACCAGCATTAACACCGATAACCATGTCAGCCTAAAAATCCAACGTAGAATCTCTCTTGCCAACAAGTGCAACTTTGGACTAAGTAAGCAATTGAGTAGTAAATCCTCTCTCGTCGAACAAAACTAAGACTCTACAAGACTCTCATTATGCCCGTCCTAACGTATGGCGCAGAAGCGTAGACAGTACATATACAACTACATCAGGATCAAAATCCTAGCAGAAGCAGCACTGCATTCAATCAATCATGCATATATGTAAGGCTGAGTGATCAACAGAGACTGCTCGGTATCAACTAACCAATGTGCTTCTGAAATACCTCGATGGATCTACACGCCTATATTCCAACCTAAGGGCAGAAGTCTAGGTTACAAAGACTTGACAGGAGTCATGCGTATATGAATGTCCCATAGCATCGATGGAGGCGATTGGCTCAGGCGTGCATGAAAATCGCCGGAAGTTTTGATATTCGTGCTGAACTAACTCCTGATATCTCAATGCCATGGGACGTGATGTTACCGTTGTTCAGTTTTGTCAAACGTTTCAAGACTGAATTAGGAAATAAAAATGCTTGGGAAGGATGATCTAAAACCAACAAGATAAACTAGAACAGATAACCTGGCAGACGGACGAATACCTCAACGAGAAAGATGCAGGGAGGTGTCTGCCGACTGGGGAAAAGATACTCGGATGCGCTAGGCAAGAGTACAGGTTACATGAAAACTGGTGCTGGAATGACTTGATGAGCTTAATATCTTAGATCTAGAGCCTTTATGTGGCATAGAAAAGGATAGTTTCGCCTCATTTATTCAGGAAGTAAAGAGAAGATAAAGAAGATCAAATTGGTACAATCTGCCAGGTTAATGGCAATCAAAATCAATGACAGGTAGCTTTAACCTAAATCGATTTAAATGTTGTGGGGAATTAAATAAGAATAGCTTCAGAATCATCACAGGTATTCTAACAGGGCATTGTAGATTGAAGCATTATCTTACTAACCCTGGAATACTTATAAACAATACTTAAACTGAACTTGAAGGTTATGTGGGACGGAAGATGAAATCGCTAAAAATATTCTGGCACTAATGCATAAACGGCACAAACAATTGGGTAAACGTATTTTACCAGAGGAGCAAACTCAATAAAATAAGACAAATACTAAAATTTATTGAAGAAGTTAGGCTCAGAGAAATACTCAAATCTATGAATGGCGTACGATAGATCTTTCCGATTGTAGTGCTAAATTCCCTCATAATAATAATAATTATAATATACGAATTTAACGAATTATTATATTATATTTGAAATTTACAATCTAGGTAATTCAGCCAAAAACATAAGGAAAATTACTGAAAATGAAAGGAAACAGCTGATGGGATTGTTCTAAGCAAAATTATTAAGTCGCTAAGTTGGAGAAATGAAAAAAAAATTTACCATAAATTTTCAGCTAACTTTAGTTATAAATGAGCTTAAGCTTAAGCCTTATTGGAGCGTTCAACACTAAGTCTCTGGCTCCATTGAAAAGTTAGCTTAAAATCAATGCTAAATTCATGCCGAACAGGCAAGGTCGAATGTGCCTAAAAGTTGCATTGTAAAATGTAAAAACATACCAGCTGGTCAGTGAGGTCAGGATCTCTCTAGCGCACATCAAGCTGCTATCAATTATACTTATTTAAATTTACGTAGCGGATGCCTTGCTATACGTACACACACATACATAAATATGGTATTTCCAAATATTTATCATTTGTAAGGCTCAGGATTCGCGTCAAACACAGGATATAAACATCCCTGGCAAAGCAAAAGGCAAAATAGTGTTTCGCAGATTAGCTTTTGAGTAACTGAGCGTAAGTAGCGAATTCTCATGAGTATAATAAATAAAATTATCTGTACCACTGCATTTTGATTTTCATTGCGCTGCTATCACAACGAAAGTTGCTTTTGATTAGGGAAGCGGTGGTATCAGTACTTAGCAAACGATATGGATTGTGAAACAAGTTCGCTACATAAATTTGTGTAAAATGCTTATTAAGAAAATACACATACATATATGTGTAATTAAATGACATCGGGCAGAAATAAGTGAAACGATTTCACCCCTTCAATTTGAAAGAAATTCATAAGTATTATCTGTATATGAATAAGCTAGCATATCTCCACTCACCGGCCCTCGCTTCTGACAACGACGGCACCTCACAAAATATATGCTTGAAAATTAGAAGAAATTTTATTTTAATCTTTTTGTTTGGCATTTTGCATATGCACTGCGTTTCAATATGCGTATCAAGAAGAAGATTCCGAAGGTTATAACATATTGCTGAAAAGTCCCGGGCTTAACAAAGAAAACTGGTTCTTTTTTTTTAATTATTCATCAACGTAGTTTCCATCAAGAAAAACGCTATCATTCCAACACCACTCTTAACATTCCAATACCACTTTTGTTGAATTGAACGCTAATCGCTAATCGAATTATCTTTTGCCCCAAAATGGGCCTTAGTTTCAGCGATAACCTCTTCATTCGAGCGAAGTTTATTACCAGCGAACATTTTTTAGGTCTGCGAACATCCAATAGTCGCTGGCGGCCAAATCTGGCGAATACGGTGGGTGTAGAAGCAATTCGAAGATCGATTCATGTATGATAGTTTTGCTATTGCTTTGATTGATTTGTGACACGGTACGTTGTCGGTGCGGTGAGCAAACGTAGAGCCCACTTTGAACACAACTCTCTCATATTCAAATGCTCATGCAATATAAAGCCAAAACGTTCGTTTGATATCTTTACGATGTCAGCTAACTCCTGCAACTTCCCTTTTCGATCATTCAAAACGATTTTGTGGATTTTTTTACGTTTTCTGGTGTTAACGGCTCATTTGGACGTCCACTGCGTTGTGCATCTTCGGTGACTCTACGACCACGTCCAGTGCGTTGTGCATCATCGGTGACTCTACTACTACGTCCAGTGTGTTGTGCATCATCGGTGACTCTACGACCACGTTTCAAGTCAGCAAACCATCGTTTTATTGTTGTTTCTGATGGAAAGAAGTCTTCAAAACACTTTTTAAGCCTTTGTTTCGCTTGAACGGTATTCGAAATTCGTTTTGATCCATTGTTTTGAAAATAATAAAAGTAGCATCACTCTTAGCACAATAACTCACGAACTAATAAATATAATATTATGAAATTTTAACGGCTGTCTTTTTAAGGTTAGTACTAACTGAATAAGAGGTGAATGCAATAAAAGTAGTTCCATCTATGTATTAGGCACGGAACTCTTCAGTCCATGTGTTAATTAGTGAGAACAATCACTCTTCAGCTTCTGATTCGGCCAAGTTTGGGTATAAAAGTTCAGTTCAGTTTCGTTTCGGTTTCGGCAAAAAGAGCGGAACTTTGGCTAAACATATCTTTAAATTATTTTTTGTTCAACAATGCCGTAAACTATTAGATTTTGTAAAATTTTTTGTATACTGATATCAAAAAAAATTGCGTTCAAATACAAGTCTATGTGTTTTTCCATTGTTTAGTGCTATAGGTCAGCTGTATACAACGAAAATTCAAATTGATTGGGCAATCTTTATTATTTTTGTGTAGAACGATTCATGACATCTATTTTTTAAAGATACCGATTTCAAATGTGAGCGCAACTGCGCTGTAATTCGGCTGTAAACTTTAATTTTGAACGACTCGCTGGAGGACTTCGGTCGAACGACGCAATATATCCATTGTATAGCAAGTAGCTCCGTCTTATTGAAACCAAATGTTGTGGAGATCACGGGTTATATTGCCACCAGCCTCATCGTTGAAGAAGTAGGGCTAATAATTCCTTCAGCCCATAGGCCGCACAAAAACGGTTGTTTTCAATGAATGTACTGATTGTTCTTGAATGGCTTGGGGTTTCTCTTCAGCCCAAATGACACGATCTTCAGCGCGTTAACACTTTTCACAGAGCGTCGATTTTCGTAATACAGCTGCACGATTTGTGAACGTTGTTGAGACGTAAGTCTTTCCATGATGAAATGTCAATGAATACCGAAAGAAATGATGTATTTAGTTTGACAGTAGTTAGGCGTGATCTTTCAAAAAATCCTATTGAAAACCCAATCCGTTCCCGCTTTACTATCTTCTTTTATATTTCAATTGAAATTTCTACTTGTAAAATTCATATCAGCCAACCAGCAAACACCCAAAAGAAATTTAATTGTCCTGAATGAAAGATACAGCTTTTGTTAAATACACTTCTCATTTAGCTTGCGTAGATTTTAACATATATTTCTAGACTATCAATCTTTAGGCACATATAATATAAAGGTTTGCGTAGATATAAAGGAATAGTTTTGTAGTCATGGGTTTGATGTATCTGGAAAATATAAAATATGATGAGGTAAAAAGATTTGACTCATTTCTGGACCATTTTGGAAAGCAACAATTACAAATTATTCTCACGACCTCTGATTGTGATGATTTTGCTAATCGTCTATTGATTCGACACGTTAAACTAAGAGAGAGTAATCAATCAAGCCAACTAACCCGATCACTAGCTGCATGTTTAGGTGATATACAGACTGAAGCAAAATAAGAAATAATGGGGTGAGAATTGTTCGCAGGGCTTCTGTCACATTCGCACGTGTCGGGTAACGGGGTGCATAGTTTTTGTCGTCTTCAATTAGATATGCAGATGTGTTTGCATACCTAAGTACGATATACACACATACATGCATACAATTCTTGATATATTAAAACTGTAAATTAGGAAACTCTAAAAAAGGTACAAAAACTGCAAAAAAAAATGTAGGAAAATGTTGAATTTTGTTATGAAAATTAACTCAGACAACTGATTAACTATAAATGCGCACAAATGGCAGCTGAATTTCATGCTAAATGCATAAGCGTGACCCGAAAAAAATTTGGGTACACATTTTTTTACATTGCAGTGTTAATTTTTATTGTATTTTTTATATTTGTGGAATATTTTTTTTGTGATTTGTAACAGTTGACGGTGCCGTTGGGAGTAAATTCAATATTAAATAGCTTAGAGTTAATTTGAGGGTAGTTTTATCACCTAAATACCCCCTAACAACAATCCGCCCTGTTTGAAAGCACAAACATTGTTCCGGTGTGTGTACTCGTAAGGTGAACGGAAGGCGGACACATGAACGGCGTACGCCAAATATTGTCGGTAGCTTAAACTGATTTTGTTTGGCTTTTTTGCTGGTTCCACTTCAGTTTGTTTGTTTAACGACCTTTGAAATTAAAAACACAATACGCACAGAGGTTCAGCCATAGCTAAACATTATTATTTGAATGTATGTGTATGTGTACACGCACCGGCATGGAAGTTCGTTTTGTTAATTTAATGAAAAGAGCCGGGGTCAACTATTGCTTACTGAGTGGTTGTCTCTGATTTAATTAGCATGGAATTAAAGTCGCTTGATGCCTTTTCTTTGTTTTTAACTTTTATTTCCTATTACCGATTTTTCTTTCGCGAACGGTATGAAACTTCGTCGGCTGTCTTGAAAACAGGACACTTAATCGGTTAAAAAAAAGAAAAACTAATTCCGTGGTAATAGGCACAGATTGTAGAATCATCCTTTTTATAGACAGGGCTGAACCACTTAAATTTTAGTTGAAAAGTAGACATTCTATCAAATTTTGCATATGTGGTGAAGCACGCACCTTACCATCACTTCGCCGGCGTTCTTGAATAGCTCAGCCAGCAGTCCATGCAAGGCGAATCTATTCATCACCAATTTTTAGTGCCAAAAATTTGCATTACAATGTTGGATAATCAAGACACATAATCGCAAAATCAGCTGCTGTAGTACCATTGCTTTGAACGAAATCGCCTTGGTCGGGTCCATCGGATTTGTTGTTCTTTAATAGCGCTATTGTTTTTCGCATTTTGCCATTGTCGGGAACTTGTGACTTACACTGCGCCCTCAATTCAGCAGGTTTCCGAATTGGTTATTCCATAATTTATGGATGCGCTGGGTATGAGTCACCAGGTCGCCTAATTTATTTCCGCTGAAATGTCGGATAACATTTTCTGATCTATTCCTATTGGGCATTTCTCACTGCAGTCGTCCTGGCTAAAATTCGATATCTGCTTCGGCGGCGGTGCGTAGAGAGCGAGAGCTTCATTGATAGGATTCGTGCGGTGCTGAGCGGTGATTTATGGTAGTAGCGCGGTGTGACGGGTTCAAAATATTGAATTTTTTTTTACATTTTTCGGAAGAAAAACATCTTAAAAATATACTATAATAATTTAAGACAGAAATTTTAATTATTTTTGAAGTTATAGCTAAAATAAAAGAGCGCGCCGTAGTGTGTATGAAAGCGTGTGACAAGCCAGCAGCAGCTGTTGTCGAAACTTTAAACGCGTTTTTCTCAAAACCATGTTTTCGAAATTTCGGGGAATCGCTGACTCAAAACTATTCAACCGACTTGGCTAAAAATTTAACCCGTTATTCTAGACACATATATCTAGATACCGGACCTTTAAAATATTTAATTTTTTAATAATAAACTATTTAATTTAAACAATTTATGAAGAAAAAATTAGATTTTGAGAACTTTTTTCACAAGTCCGCCATTTTGTTTTTTGTTTTTATTTTTATGTATATTTTAGGTTCGGAACCTAAAATAAAGTCTACAGAATAATAATCTCTTTGAATTTTTTATTTCAGATGACTTTGGAAGACTGTGTGTTTCCCCGAATCAACTAATCTTTTTTTTAAGAACTCCACTTTGACGTCAAAAATTTTAAACAAATTAATATAAAATTAACTTTTTATATACTTCAAAACACCAATAAAAACATGTAAAAATTTTAAAACGATCGCATTTTATTTTCTTTTTAAAAAAGATTCATGAAAAAACGTCGAAATTTCTGTCGTTACACCGGACTACTACCTTATGTAGTGGTAGTTCAGAGGAAATGTGCTGGCAGTCTATTAAGAGCGCAGCTTGGCTACTAAGATCATGCGCGCATTTAAAAAAATTTAAAGCATTTTTGCCCACCTTGGCAACATGATCGATTTGGTTCGGATTTTACAACCGGAAAATAGGCACGTAGCTTGATAGTACTTGGTGGTGAAACCTCTGTCATACAGTGGTTCCACAACAGTGGAAATCATATCCAAAAGAGGGTTCGAGAAAGTAAAAATTAAAATACTTTCGGACAGCCAATCGGTTCTCAAAGCATTGAACAGCTTCACATTCAAGTCAAAAGTCTTAATAGAGTGTAACAATGCTCTCAACAAACTGGCCACTCATAATCAGGTCTCACTAATTTGGGTACCAGAACATGAGGGACATGAAGGAAACGAGAAGGCAGACTTTTATGCCAAAAAAGGGGCAGAAGGGCTATTTATTGGACCAACCCCCTTTTTCGGATTTAACAAAAATAATATAAAACAGGAAACCAAAAAATGAGTCCAAACTAAAATCAGGGAACACTGGAACGACACAAGCGGCCTTAATCACTCCAAAAAGTTTTTGAACTTCAATGCCATCACAGCAAAATGTGTTTTAACTGTAGATAAAAATGGCCTCAGATTACTCTGTGAAGCACTTAAAGGCCACTTTGTCTGTATAAACACTTTAACACAATAGGGTTATCTAGTACAAGATCATGCAGGTTCTGCTGTGATGAAAAGGAGTCTATGGAACACTTAATCACCAACTGTGAGACATTAGGCCACAGGAGATACATAATCCTCCGCTCGTACTTACTAGAGGAGGAAGACCTACAATTGCAGCCTCCTAAGGAGCTAGTTCGATTCCTCGGTATACTAAATAATTATAATTAAGTAATTAGCGGCGCACAATAGATCAATCTGGTCGCAGTGCATAAAGGCCTTAACCTAACCCGTACAACCATTACCATTACCTTTACCAACCTCCTCATACCACAAATCCGGACACGAATTTGCGCTCCTTTACATGACAGCTCTAGTACACGCAGCAAAGTCCAATATTCTCTTTCCTTGCTCCGAACGTGGTATCTCTTGGGTGGCGGTGATGTCAGAGGCACCTTCCCCCATTAAGATACCGGACATTCCAAGTGCACGCCCTCAAATTATGGTCCTTTAAACGTTTGCCATGACCGTCATTAAAAGTAGGGGTTTCATTTAAGGCTTTGCTTGCATTTCCTTTTGAAAGTTGTCGTTCGTGGCGGATGTAAAACCCATCGCACAACGCTACTCCGCCGGGCTTACATTTCAGATGAACATAGCAAAGGGCTTGCTGGGAGGCAGTAGTCCTTTTGTAGCTGCATCTCTTGGTGCACAGACCTTGCATACTATGCATAAGGGATCATAAATCGAGTACCGCTGTCGCCGCAGCCTAATGGTTTTTTGTCTATCACTTCACTATCGCTTGTACGGGTTCGAAACTCACTCAGATGATAGAACACGTTTTTCCTAAAAGTCGCCATTCCTCGGCAGCCAACGGCAAACATCCGAGTGTAGTAGTTGCATACTATTACTACCATTAACAGACTGATGCCCACATTCTTGAGAGGTGTTCAGGTCGAGTATGGTGTTATCTCAGAATTCTAATTGAACACAATTTCATAACCCTCCGAAAAGGTAGAGGATTTTAATAAGGATTTACATATCAGAAACGTACTCAGAGGCTTACAATTGCCTGATATTGATGATATTGATA
>JAYXIM010047746.1:0-10448 GCA_037575425.1 Anastrepha fraterculus
CGTAGAATCTCTCTTGCCAACAAGTGCTACTTTGGACTAAGTAGGCAACTGAGCAGTAAAGTCCTCTCTCGACGAACAAAACTAACACTCTACAAGACTCTCATCATGCCCGTCCTAACGTATGGCGCAGAAGCTTGGACGATGACAACATCCGATGAAGCGACGCTTGGAGTGTTCGAGAGAAAGATTCTGCGTAAGATTTTTGGACCTTTGCACGTTGGCAACGGCGAATATCGCAGACGATGGAACGATGAGCTGTATGAGCTTTACGGCGACATAGACATAGCGCAGCGAATAAAGATCCAGCGGCTTCGTTGGCTGGGTCATGTCGTCCAGCAACGGATACAAACGCTCCGGCTTTGAAAGTATTCGATGCGGTACCAGCTGGTGGTAGCAGAGGAAGAGGAAGGCCTCCTCTGCGTTGGAAAGATCAGGTGGAGAAGGACTTGGCTTCACTTGGTGTGTCCAATTGGCGCCGGTTAGCACGAGAAAGAAACGACTGGCGCGCTTTGTTAAGCTCGGCCAAAGTCGCGTAAGCGGTTATCGCGCCAATTAAGAAGAAGAAGAAGGCCCGAACTAAAAAATTCACCAGTCTCGAGGCACTGAAAAAAGCCATTGTCCTCGAGTGGGCCAAAACACCTGCAAGTCACTTTCGGCCAGCTTGCGATTCGTTTCTGGACCGTCTCAAGGCCACAGTGAGGACAAAAGGTGGTCAGCGTGCTAATTTGATTCTTAATTTTGTATTGAGACCCTTTTGGGGTTGAGAAATAAGTATCAGTGAACTGTGCAATGAATGAAATCTGCATCTAGTGATTTCGGCTTACTTAAAAAGGTATCAGCGACAGATACCCCCAGCCTTGAATTGGGTAAATCTCGTGCACAAGAAAGTATTTAATTTAAATTGTTTATAAACCAAGTCATGCCTGAAATTAGCACAAAGTTTTTTCATTCTCACTTCGTTATTTTAGTTCAACCAATACAAATTATATCTCATACAAGTCTGTCTGGCTCACTTTGTATTGATGAGCGTTGGCAAAAGTTCATTTCGACTGCTGATTTATGCAAACTTTTCCATGCATTCAAAAATATATAATATTTAAATTAAGCCCATACGTATAGTATTACATTACCATATGTCTCAAAGTGTGTATCATTTGCTTCGATTATAGTTCGATGTACATCGCCAGTCGTCGTGGCCTCCTGTATCGTTGCATAATGACCCGACGGTACTTCAAAGTGCTCACCACTCGTTGAAAAAGTCCATTCAAAATCAATTTCCGGTGGATCGGAATTAACGCGACAAGGTATGGGCACAGCCTCCTCCAGCGAAGCGCCAATCACAATTATTGTATTAGTGCTACAAACGGGCGCATCTGGAAAAGAAGAGCAGAAAAAAATAAGAGGAATGCTAACAATGAAAATTAATTAAAAATTAAAATTAATGTGTTATTTTTTTATTTGCAAAATTGCATACATAAAATGGCACAAGAAATGATGTAGTATGTATATCAATGAGAGCGAGTTTATGTTAATATAAAAATGTAAAAAATTAAAAAAAAATACGAATATGCACACCAGGATCGTGTGAGGTAGTAGGTATTTTTAATGTTAACTAAAATTTTTCGAATAAACTTAACTGATTGCATAAAAACTGTAGCTATAACGAAAATCTTACAGCGAATAAAAAACTTATTAGTAATGATGCTTGTCAGTATTTCCAGATGAATAAAATTATTTCCATAAACCACAAACTTTGAAAAAAACTACAAAGTGGAAAAAAGTGAGAAGTTGTTTTATTACTGTGTTTTAATTTAAACTGAATTAGATTGTGTATGACTACTATTCGGCTGGTCCCGGGCTCGATAAAAAAAAGGTTTTCTAAGCGTGGACTTAAGCAGGATCAGTGAACCAATAAACATTGCCAGCCCAGGTCCAACCAGGCCGGGCAGATCCTTGGGGAGAATCCGAAAATCAAAACTCATCCATTTCCCAAGCCGAGGAATTCTCGGAATCTTGCCGAGGGTCTAATGGTGTAGGGAAGAGAAACATGTGCATTGCAAACGGAGTTTTCTCTGACTTTACCAGATGGTGCCGGAGGAGGTCACATTACTGGCTTCTAGCTAAGAAACAGCTTAACGTCGACGAGGTACTTAGTCCTGCCAGCCATAGTACTCTCTTACCAAACAATCTCTCAATAATATCAACAACAATAAAAACAAAAGCTTATTCAAGCTACACCAGCCATAGTGGAAAAAGTCAGTCGGATTACAAGACAAATTCCCAATCTTTCGAGTCGCAGAACAAGCCGAGGACACTCTACTCTTTGTGTTGATCAATGAGGGCACTAACAACGGCACGGGAGTGCTGGAGAGGTGTAGTCCAGAATCGTGTTAGACAATCGCGCAGTAGTGGCAAAGGACGGTTCTCTTCTTTCTAGCGTTTCTGCAGGGTCTGTAGAGTGATTAAATATGAGCACGACTAAGATCAGCAACGCGTGGGTGGGTTTCAAAATCAAGTTGATTCGCACAAAGGACATTTCTTTCCCTCCTCATGCTCGCATTTGGTTGGCAGTAATGCAGCTCGGAAGTTTAGAGCTACTGAAATACCACAGAACACAAAATCCGACGGTATATATAGAAAACTACGCAGAGATACTACAGGGAAATATGATGGCATTCGTTTTGTATACCAACCACGAGCTAAGCAGAGTAGCTTGGCAAGCCAGCCAGGCCATCCCCGGCATCATGCAAACTGGAAGCCAGATAACTATCTTCACAGATTGTTGGACAGGGGTAAATTCAATCATCAGAACTCAAAAACTTGTAATACAGTGTGTAGAAGAACTTAGCTCGCTTAGTCAATGGCTCGATATTACTATAGTATGGGACACATACTAGAATGAACGTCGAAAGCAACGAGAAGGCGGATGAGATTGCAATGCTAAGATCTTCCTTAAGCTCGACTGAAGAGGAGCCAGTAGAATTTCCTTTCAGTCGGATTAAGGCCGAACTAGTGCCTCACTAGTAGACGATGGATGGAACTACGATGGAATGTCCCGGAAGGCATGCCCTGATTATATAAGTAACGCATCAAAAACCAAAAAACTTAAACTCCAAAAGAACTATTCTCTCCCGTTCGTTTACTCTTGGTATCGTTTGCCCAGTCTCACGAGAACCAATAAACTTTAATATTCTTTTAAAAAACTTTCGGATTTATAATATTTTTTCGCCAGAATTAGTTAGAACATCATATGCCCAGAAAGCACACTGATCCTTTTTGCAGCTTTTGCGTACGATGTTGTTCTCTCTCTCTATAAAAGACTTTCGAATATGAAAATTTAAAAAAATTAAAGCGCTTTTCAACGTCTTTCAGCTCACACTTTAGTAAACTAAAATTGTAACGGCCATAAAAAGCATATCCAGAACCTCTGTAAATACTCTGACTAAAAAAGAGGGAAGATTTTAATCAACTTTTTTTGATTTTTATTTAATTTCGTGAATTTTGTACAAAGTTTAGAGCTTTGATCTATAGAGTTTTTGTAATAGCATCAAACATATTTTATAAAAAATTAACGAAAATCAAATTAGCTTTCAAAATATTGCAAATGTTGTAAAAAGATAAAGTGGCATAATTGTATGAGTGTATATACATACAAACATACATACTAAATGTACAAAAGTGTGTCATATTAGTTGATCATAATTTTTTTTGCGAGAGTTTGTAAATTTTCATAACTATGTTGTCACAATATCAGTGATAACACTCCGCTCTAGTGCAAAACCAATATTTGCGTGCATAATTATTTGATATTAATATATCAACGGCATAGACATACATACTTACATATGTATGTACAAAAAGCAAATACAAAAAAAAAATGCTAACGCACAACACAAATATTTATTTGCATTTATTGCCAGCAATATCGCACACAATTCATCAACATTGCGTGCGCCCTGCTGCAAGTGTGTATGCGTATGTGTGTGTGTGAATATTTGAGGTCCTTTGCTCACTCGTGCGTGCGAGGGAAAAAATCAAGAAACAAATTCTGCAAGGAATATTATGGACGACAAATATTATATACTTGTATATATATGTATGAGTACGAGTACATACACACATATGTATATATGCTAAATTGTGTATTTTTCCTTTACACACCACTCACAAATTCATACACGCCTTCATACCAGAAATTTGCTCGTCTCTTTTAATTCATTCATTTTCATTCCAAACGATTGAGTTTGAAATTTTATTGCAGGCACTCATGCACACACAAGCAAAGGAATAAACAAAGGTTTTGAAGTTCAACCATACCAAAACACATACATACACATAATTTGTAGTAGATGCCCAACAAACATTTTTGTTCGATATGAACTGGAAATCAAATACATACATACATTTCAATAGAATTCTCAGATCCCCAATGTTTATTCCCCTTCCCCTTTGTTTTAATTGCAGATTTGCGTAAATATCAAATAGAGAAATTAATAATTCTCGATGTGAGTTTTTCCTCTAATTGATGTAATGAAATAATCTTTTTTTATTTTATAGTTTTAAAACTTTTTATTTTACTAATTCCTTTTAATTTTTTTTTTGAAGTTTTAGAAAGAAAATTAGAACTAAACACGTAAAAAAATATATGTAAATTAAATGGAATAAAAATAATTCCGTCATGATTGAATAAGAAAAGATTGTCCAAAGTTTGGCAAATGATTTCGGATGCTACTAATCCACTGATGCAATTTGGAAATAAGGGCAAATGAGTACTTTCTGAAAAGGTAGTCAAAATTTAAAAAGGTATCTGTAAGCCATAGAATAATTTTATAACATTTTATGAATGATATTTAATTATTTATATATTTTTAACATAACCGTCTCCGTAGATTTGCAACATATACATATTATATATTGGCAATGCATGTGATTAGCTACTATTTTATTAACTTCTACAAATTTCGATACATTTAACAATAGCTTTGACAACCTACATTTTAAGAACTACTAATATAAGTTTCCCACACATAGTATTTTCTCCATTGTCAGAAGACCTGTGATAATCCATTTACAAATTTGGGTGAGTTGAATGGAATTGTTTTGGTTGCGTTTTACAACTTTTTAATCTGCTCCTCAGAAAGTATTTGGCTGACGTAGGATTTGAATTTATTCAGTTTCCTATGTCATGCCTTAAAATGGATCAATTCTTCTTCCAAGTGAAACACTCGACAATCAGTACATGACCTAAAGCAAAATTCGTTTAAATAAAAATACACTTTTTAATTTAAAAAAAGATTTACTCTGTTTGGGTCAATAGTCGATAGTCATCGGAAAGACATCACTAGAAAACTCCACTATCTTCCGATCTCGGCGAAAAATGATATACGCAAAATTTTTCGCCTCGTTTCAATGAAGTGCCATACGATTTTACCCAATCTTTTCTTATCATTTTGTCTACTGCGACATGAACAAACTTAACACTTTTGTTGCATAACAAAAACTGTATAGCTTGCTAACTTTTTAGCAAAAGTTTTGATTTTTATGTTTTTGAGTACTTTTTCTTTAGAATTTTCTCTAAAATAAAGAGATGGCTCATACAGGGTGCAAATTCGACGTCATACATCACCTTTAATTATGAGTATTAGTAATTCTATTTTCGACATTTAATTGTCATAAAAACTTACAAGTTAATCGAAATACAGTCGAACTTCCATATAGTGAATTCGCACGGGACCTGAAAATCACTTCACTATATAGAAACTTTATTATAAAGAAACGTTGATTTTTTATGTAATTTTATTTAAAATAATCAGTGAGTTTGGTTTTAATTACAGTCTTCCATTTTTCATTTTCAATAAAAGCTTCCAAATCATGTAAAGAGTTGAAAACATTAATCGGCACGTCACTCCTCATTTCCACAAAGGTTCTAATTACGCTAATAGATGAAGCAGCTTGTATCAACGTAGGTAATGCCTCCTCAGTTTCTGCCAATTCTTCAACGGTCAAATCGTGTTAAACTCATAATCGACACCTAAAGATTTTATTCCCTTAAAGCACCTCGGATTTTTGGCCTTTCCGAATACCAGCAATTTTAGCTTTTCTGATCCAATCATATTGCTTCCCACCAGGACAGTTATTCTCTCCTTGCTTTGCTTCCCACCAAAGCATTTTTCATTTTTGAATGCCAGTGCTTTAGTTGGCAAGCATTTGAAAAACAAGGCAGCCTCGTCGGCATTAAAAATGTCGTTAATGTTTTAATTTTCAATTAATTTCGGTAAGACGTTCGTTACCCATTCATCACGGTTTTCTATGTTGGCGTCAGCACTTTCCCCACATAATGTCTTTTGAATAACGCCATGCCGACTTTTGAACTTGTCTAACCAACCTGTACTTGCCTCAAATTCGTGGTGTCCTAGTGCTTCAATAATGGTCCAGATAAAGGGAGATTCTTACCACGTGCAACGAGTAACCATTTCAGCATTGCTTCGTCAATATACTCAAAATGACAAGGTCGAAGTCTTTTGCGTTTGGTATTTACTGCCAAATCCTCCGCATTTTTTAAAATCACTTCCTTATTTTTTAAAATATTTGATAAAGTGCTGGGAAGAGCTCCGAATTCATTGGCAATAACTTTTTTTTTTTCTTTCCTTCATTAACTTTGTTAATCATTAATAATTTTTTTTTCAAGCGAAATGCTGCTTCGATGCGTCATTTTAACTTCAATCACTGAATAAAACTGTAATAGCTCAGCTCTTTCTGTTTTAATTTTGGGATTCCCCTCATTACAGTTTGTCCACATCTAACTGTAATTTTTTGCAACAGAAAACTTTTGAAAAAATTCACTATATGGAGACAAAAACTTAGGACGCTTGAATTTCCAGCTGTAAAATTTGTTCATTATATAGAAAACTTCACTATATAGAAATTCATTATAAGGAGACAAAAATACACCGAAAGTAGAACGAAAAAGCAGTGTCTTCGAAACCAGTTCATTATAAGGAGAGCTTCATTATATGGAAGTTCACTGTAGAGAAGTTCGACTGTATATGTATGTACGTTTACTTAGCAGTGACACCAAAAAAGTAAAAGAAAAATATATACCATAAGTAAGGTGCATTATTCCGAACCAAAGTACGACTATCAGCAATTTTACAATTACTGATATAAACTTTCTGGTGGAGGATGGTTCCATGTGTAGAAGTCCACGCAAGTGGGGAAAGTTACTGATCGCCATTCACTTGGGAATGGCCAGGACGATTCTTCTACTTATGGTTCAAGCAGCTCACAACGTCCGAGATTAGCCCACGTATCCTCTGGTTAGCTTCCGAACACCCGTTCGGGAATGAGCTAAAGTGAGAAGGCGAAGCATCCCAGCATAGCTGGTTGTGCGCTGGGTTTGGGACCCACCACTTAAAAAACCCCCCCAATGAAAACAGCAACAAAGCCTCGGATGAGAACTTCCAACACTGATGACGACCCCTGCAAACGAAATAAGGAATACGATTTGAGGGCATGCACCTGGAATGTCCGGTCCCTTAATGGGGAAGGTGCCTCTGCCCGGCTGGTTGATGTCCTCGTGAGAGTAAAGGCTGACATCACTGCCATCCAAGAGATGCGATGGACGGGGCAAGGTAAGAAAAACATAGGACCTTGCGACGTCTACTACAGCTGCCATGTAAAGGAGCGCAAATTCGGTGTCGGATTTGTTGTGGGAGAGAGACTTCGTCGCCAAGTACTGTCGTTCACTCCGGTGGACGAGCGTCTCGCAACAATCCGCATCAAAGCGCGATTTTTTAACATCTCGCTAATTTGCGCCCACGCCCCGACGGGAGAGAAGGACGATGCGACCAAAGATCCCTTCTATGAGCGCCTGGAACTTTCCTATGAGCGCTGCCCCCGCCACGACATAAAAATCGTGCTTGGCGACTTCAACGCCAGGGTGGGCAAGGAGGGAGTTTTTGGTCCCACAGTCGGAAAATTCAGCCTACACAACGAAACATCCGGTAACGGACAGAGGCTGATCGACTTCGCCGGGGCCCGAAACATGGTAGTCTGCAGCACCAGATTCCAGCATAAAAAGATACACCAAGCTACCTGGCTGTCTCCTGATCGAAAAACGCGAAACCAGATCGATCATGTTGTGATAGATGGAAGACACACTTCTAGTGTATTAGATGTACCTACGATCCGAGGAGCCAACATCGACTCGGATCATTACCTTGTTGCAGCCAAACTGCGCACACGCCTCTGTGCAGCAAAAAACGTACATCTACCTACGCAAAGAATGTTCGACATCGAAAAGCTGCAATCACAAAGACAGCCAGAAGATTCGCCACTCGACTCTCACTCCTGCTCTCGGAGAGCACTGCCCAACACACCGGCATGCGCGAGCAATGGAGCAACATTTCTCGTTCCCTACGTACCGCCGCCGAAGAAGAAATCGGATTCCGGCGAGCCCGAAAAAACAATTGGTACGACGAGGAATGTCATGCTGCCGCCGAAAGAAAAGATGCCGCCTATAGAGCCACGCTGCGATCGGGCGCAACGCGAGCCATGTGGGATCGCTACAGAGAGCTGAAAAAGGAAGAGAGACGTATTATCCGACAGAAGAAACGAGAGGCCGAAATACGTGAGTGCGAGGAGCTTGAGATGCTGGCCAACAGGAACAACGCCCGAAAATTCTACCAGAAAGTTCGGCGGCTTACAGAAGGTTTTAAGACCGGGGCGTTTTCCTGTAAGAACAAAGACGGCGATCTGGTGACTGACGTACAGAGCAATCTTAAATTATGGAGGGAACACTTCTCGAACCTGTTAAACGGTGACAGCTGCGCATGTCATAGAGAATGTGAAGATCCCGATACCCCAATCGTTGACGACGGAATTGTCGTTCCGTTACCCGACCATGACGAGGTGAGAATAGCAATATCACGGCTAAAGAACAACAAAGCCGTGGGCGCCGACGGACTGCCGGCTGAGCTATTCAAACATGGCGGCGAGGAGCTGGTAAGGTGCATGCATCAGCTCCTATGCAGAATATGGTCGGATGAAAGCATGCCTGCCGATTGGAATTTAAGTGTGCTCTGCCCAACCCACAAGAAGGGCGATCCCGCAATTTGTGCCAATTACCGCGGGATTAGTCTTCTAAATATCGCCTATAAGGTTCTAGCGAGCGTATTGTGTGAAAGGCTGAAGCCCACCGTCAACCAATTGATTGGACCTTATCAGTGTGGCTTCAGACCTGGAAAGTCTACCATCGACCAAATATTCACAATGCGCCAAATCTTGGAAAAGACCCATGAAAGGAGAATCGACACACACCATCTTTTCGTCGACTTCAAAGCTGCATTCGACAGTACGGAAAGGAGTTACCTGTATGCCGCTATGTCTGAATTTGGTATCCCCGCAAAACTAATACGGCTATGTAAGATGACGTTGCTCAACACCAGCAGCGCCGTCAGAATTGGGAAGGACCTCTCCGAGCCGTTTGATACCAAACGAGGTTTCAGACAGGGTGACTCACTGTCGTGTGACTTCTTTAACCTGATGTTGGAGAGCATCGTACGAGCCGCAGAACTTAATCGCTCAGACACAATTTTTTATAAGAGCGTACAATTGCTGGCGTATGCCGATGATATTGACATCATCGGCCTTAACAACCGCGCTGTTAGTTCTGCCTTCTCCAAACTGGATAAAGAGGCAAAGCGAATGGGTTTGGTGGTGAACGAGGACAAAACGAAGTACCTCCTGTCTTCAAACAAACAGTCGGCGCACTCGCGTATCGGCACCCACGTCACTGTTCACAGTTATAATTTTGAGGTTGTAAAAGACTTCGTGTATTTAGGAACCAGCATTAACACCGATAATAATGTCAGCCTTGAAATCCAACGTAGAATCTCTCTTGCCAACAAGTGCTACTTTGGACTAAGTAGGCAATTGAGCAGTAAAGTCCTCTCTCGACGAACAAAACTAACACTCTACAAGACTCTCATCATGCCCGTCCTAACGTATGGCGCAGAAGCTTGGACGATGACAACATCCGATGAAGCGACGCTTGGAGTGTTCGAGAGAAAGATTCTGCGTAAGATTTTTGGACCTTTGCACGTTGGCAACGGCGAATATCGTAGACGATGGAACGATGAGCTGTATGAGCTTTACGACGACATAGGCATAGCGCAGCGAATAAAGATCCAGCGGCTTCGTTGGCTGGGTCATGTCGTCCGAATGGATACAAACGCTCCGGCTTTGAAAGTATTCGATGCGGTACCAGCTGGTGGTAGCAGAGGAAGAGGAAGGCCTCCTCTGCGTTGGAAAGATCAGGTGGAGAAGGACTTGGCTTCACTTGGTGTGTCCAATTGGCGCCGGTTAGCACGAGAAAGAAACGACTGGCGCGCTTTGTTAATCTCGGCCAAAATCGCGTAAGCGGTTATCGCGCCAAATAAGAAGAAGAA
>JAYXIM010047747.1:0-10417 GCA_037575425.1 Anastrepha fraterculus
GAGACATAGGAAACTGGACAACAAGGTCGTACGGTCACAGCAAGATCCTCCTACAGGGACCCTCGCTGCTCAAAAACAGATAAGACTACACAGTCCCCGACCTTAACTTCAGGAAAGACTTTACTGTACGTTTTCCACTAATCGCCGAATGGGGCAAAGGGAAGGTGATTGGAAGATACGATATTGAAATCTACACTGACGGTTCTAAGATGAACTGTGCTTTGGGAGCTGGCTTTAATTTGGAGCCGCTCAACCTATCTCAGTCAATTGGACTTCCTGACTATGCCAGCGTGTTCCAGGCAGAACTTTAAGCGATCAGAGAAGCATGCAAATCACTAAAACTCTACAAGAAAGTTGGTGCAAGAGTAGATATCTTCTCAAACAGTCCAGCAGTTGTCAAGGCCTTAGACTCCAACTCCATTTCAGCCAAACCAGTCTTACAGAAAGAAACTAAAATTGCTTAGTCATTGGCTTAAAATTACTCTGATATGGGTTTCCGGTCATAGAAACATACGTGATAATGAGACAGCGGATGAGCTAGCAAGAAAAGGTTCGACACTAGACATAGCATAGGCGGTGGCAGTCGCCCCACTGAACACAATAAAAGCATTCATTACTTGACACTATCAAGCTTTAGCCGAAAGAAGGTGGGAGCAATTAACTACCGCCGCCGTAGCCGAATGGGTTGGTGCGTGACTACCATTCGGAATTCACAGAGAGAACGTAAGTTCGAATCTCGGTGAAATAGCAGAATTAAGAAAAACATTTTTCTAATAGTGGTCGCCCCTCAGCAGGCAATGGCAAACCTCCTAGTGTATTTCTGCCATGAAAAAGCTCCTCATAAAAATATCTGCCGTTCGGAGTCGGCCTAAAACTGTAGGTCCCTCCATTTGTGGAGCAACATCCAGGCACACGCCACGAATAGGAGGAGAAGCTCGGCCAAACACCCAAAACGGTTGAACGCGCCAATTATATATATATATATATTACAACAAAACGCCGTCGTATAAAATCCAAAGGACGAATTACCTATTAGGATGCTCTCGCCCAAACATTTCACCCATCACTACATCCTTACAAGTCATTGGAAGGTGGGGGATCATGCAGCCAAACTCAACCTTCCTTTCTTTTCCACTACTTACGTGAATGTCCAAGGCTAGCTAGGGCACGATTTCGCTCTTTCGGTGCATAATCTAACAAAAATTTTAATAGAATTATGACTTCTTCTTCATTGGTGCGATAACCGCTTATACGAATTTGGCCGAGTTCAACGAAGCGGGCCAGTTGCGAATGTGAAGGCAAAGACTTACTCACTTAGGAGAATGGACGCTATATATATACAAGGTGTGTTCAAAAAATAGGTTGAATTTTCATTTTTTCTCAAAAAACGCTTATTTATTCATCAATTTTTTTGGGTTGTTCGGAAAGTAAACTCGTTTTTTTTTGCGGTGAAAATGAAAGACGATCTTAAGCCCAGAACTTTCAGGTGGTCATAAATAGTTGAATTCGATAAATTTAACCTCTCAACGAGCTCACGTGTTGTTATTCGCCAGCTTGCATAAACTAATGTCTTTATCATGTCTTTATCAGCTTCAACCGGCCATTCAAAACCCTGTGCATCTTCGACATCAAAATCGCCGGATCGAAATTTTGCAAACCAGTTCTGGCACTGACGTATTGTCAACACATCTTCTCCATACACATCGGTTAATTTCTTTCTGATTTGAACAGCATTTTTACCTTGTCTATAGTAAAAAACTAAAATATGACGAAAGTGCTGCTTATTGCTCTCCATATTTAAAAGGGCACCGACCAAAAACTACTACGTAGGTTAGGTTAGGTTTGGCAGCCGCATCGCACATAGAGACAACGATGCCACTTATACCACGAAATGGGTCCGTTGTGAAGCCGCGGGGGCTGAGCTACATTTCCCTCTCCATATTAAACCATCCTGAGCTTTTGACAAAGCGTAAAAGGTTGTTGATACCTAAAATGTATAGATTATCTATATTCGTTAAGAAGTAGGATTTTAAAAATCGGTTCCTGCTTCTGGCTAGAGCTGGGCATGTGCAGAAGAGGTGTTGAATTGTTTCCAACTCCTCCTCATTTCTGCAGCTACGACAGAAATCATGCGTGTAAACGCCTAATCTCTTTGCATGATTTCCTATGAGACAATGTCCTGTGAGGGCCCCTACTAAGGTCCTGATTTGAAGTCTATTCAGTTTTATAATGCTCTTGGACAGACGTAAATTTAGCCTTGGCCATGTTTGCCTAGCAATTTCACAGGTGTAAGCGCTAATCCATCTTTGATTTGCAGAATTGATTAGTGCGTCCTTAATGAGAAGCTTACAAGTTGCGAGAGGTATCTCCATAAAATTACTTATGTCTGGCAAACAGGTACCTTCTCTTGCAAGTTGGTCGGCCCTACAGTTCCCTGGTATATCTCTGTGGCCTGGAACCCAGCACAAGATTATACGATATTGTTTGGCCATCTCATTTAGAGATTGGCGACAACGTAAGACACTCCTTGATGTTGTTTGGAATGCATCCAGGGCTCGTAGGGCAGCTTGGCTGTCTGATAGAATGCAGATATCCGTTGATGATATTCTGTTTATCTTTAGCCATTTTAAGGCTTCATGAATAGCGTTTATTTCCGCTTCCGGTAGTTTAAAGGATTCAAACTACTACGTAAAATCAATTGAACTTATTCACTCACAAGCCTTGCTATATCAGCTATCAAAACTTATAATGACAATGCGACTTAAGTGTGAAGTTAGCTATGAAAAAAATACAATTAAATCCTCTGTCGGGAAAAAACGAAATTACTTTCCGAACAACCCAATATTTTCGCTCCTTCAAAGTAGTACCCCCTTAGATATAATACACTTGTGCCAGCGTTTTATGCAATTCTTGAAGCACTTCTGATATGCACTTTTTGGCATGTCCTTGAACTCTCTCAGCGATTCGGTGTTTAGCTCCTCAATCGACACAAAACGCCGCCCTTTCCTGGGTCTCTTCAATTCTTGGGAACAGGAAAAAGTCGCAGGGGGCCAAATCTGATGAATACGGTGATAACGGTGTTTTTTTGTCCAAATAATTTCTCACAAGCAAAGATGAGTGAGTAGGTGCATTATCATGATGCAAAAGCCATGAACTTTTTTCCACAATTCCGGGCTATTTTTCGTATTACTTCACACAAACTGCGCATAACTTCAAGGTAATACTTCTTATTTACAGTTCGACCTTGTGGTAAGAACTCCTGATGCACTACGTCATGGTACGCGGAGAAACTAGTGAGCAAAACTTTGACATTTGAACGAACTTGGCTTGCTTTTTTTGCTCTTTGCTCTCTTGGACTCTTCCATTGGGACGATTGGGCTTTGGTTTCGATGTCATAACCATACTCGTATGCCCATGATTCGTCACTAGTTATGACACTTTTAAGCGAAACTGGATCATCGTTAACATCATTCAACAATTCTCGAGCGATGCGCATGCGACGTTGTTTTTGGTCAAAGTTCAGCAATTTTGGAACGAAATTCGCTGCCACACGCTCCATGCCCAACATTTCCGAAAAGTTTGCATAGCATGAGCCAACCGTTATGCCGGCATCATTTTCATTGTTTGTTTATGTGCTGGGGCGTGCAGAGCGAGCGTCGTCATTCACATCTTCTCGACCTTCTGAGAAAAGCTTATACCACTTATAAGCATTTTTTTGACTCAGAGTACTCTCACCGTATGCCACTGACAACATTTCAATGTTTTTGAGCACTTAATTCCACTTTTTACACAAAATTTGATGGAACTTATTTGATCCATTTTTTTCGATAGCAGAAAATCGTCGAACACGCAAAACACTTGTCTTATATATGCCTCTCACAAGCAGACTAAACCTACTATATTGCTAAAACCGTGAACATATCTTCGAGGCGAGTGTACCAACATAAAAAAAAATAATCGAAAGTCGAATGTACATACGTAGCCCGCGAAATTTGAAAAGTCACCTTTTTTTTTTTTGAACACACCTTGTATGTGGTATTTTGGAATAAGAAGTCCGAAGAGGTGCTCGAATTCAATGGAAGCCTGAACATTAGCAGTCCTTGACTTATGCCAGCAAGCCAACGGCAATTTCCGGCTTGGAAATCGAGACCGAATGCATTATTGTATCTTACCTCAAATACTCAACAAAACAGTCGAATACTCAGTATGACACATCTCGGTTCGCCTGGCGGGTTTGATGTGTTGGAAATAATTTTTCGTCATTAAGACCATTCGACTATATCCCCATTAAAAAATCACATTTCCACAGCACTTGTGGGTATTTTCGAATTTAAAATCTTATAACAGAAGTACTCGTATTCACTTAAAGTTGTTTCCTTGTCACTTTAACATATTTTTCCCTACTTACCTATAACAAAGTTGCATAAACAGATGTCAAATCGCAGTCATGATCCAATCAAAGCAAAACATGAACGCGGATTTGCGAATCTACAAATGGCAGAAGTGAGAATGGCAAAGGGAAACAAATCAATGAAATCACTGGAAAACCATTGTAAATGTAGTACAACGAATGCATGCCGCATGCAACATGCAAATAGACAAGCGTGGCAAGCATAGAAAATCGGAATATACAATGTTGCATTCAAGTCGCATTTGGATGTGTGTAGTATGTAGCTTACAAATATTCATAAACAGCGTGGGCCAGCTAATTAGAAACGCGATATTTGACTACTTTTTTTAATTTTTTTTATGTACTAAAAACAAAAACTATAGTCCATTCTATCACTTTCCACAAAGTTTATAAAAATTCTAAAAATGTTCATGAAAAGAGGAAACTAAAATTTTCAAAAAAAAAAAAATCTGGGTATGCAGTTCTATAGCTCATAAAATTGTAGTATAAGGAATGCAACTTCGAAGTGGCTTAAAAAATCTCTTTGATTTTTTATAATTTTTCCGCCCCTTATGATGTTGCGCATTTTTGCAATATAGAAACAGATGCGCATTCGCTAGGTGAAGAAAATGCACAAGATTGAGAGAAAAAAAAATTATTTTTAAGCTACTTCAAACTTGCATTTTTTATACTAGAATGAAAGGGGATATAAAACTGCGTACTCAATTTTTTTTTTTAATTCTATTTTTTCTTTACAAATATAAGAAACTGTAAGAACAAAAAGGTTATAAATCTTATGTGCTGAAGTAGTACGTTTCCTTGTCAGTGCACTATTTAAGCCGGAAATGCCTAATGTCCCATCTCTCGTAAAGCTTTCGTTATCCCTCATGCCGCTTGTACAATTTTTTTTGTCGGGTGTGGTAGATGTGGCTCGAGAGACCGATAACGACGAGTTTCCAGTATCCGATTCTTCGTAGCTGGAAGCCGGAAAGGCTTAGTATCCAATCTCCTTTAAAGCTGACGTTATCCCTCATGTCGATTGTGCAAGATCTTTTTTTTTTGTCGGATGCGGTAGATTTGGATGGCAGAAACCAGGGTCCTGGGAGCCGGGGAAACTAATTTCAAGTCTCTCTTAAAGCTTCCATTGTCCCTTACGACGATTATGTACAATTTTTTTTTTGGTTTGTTTTGGAAGTGATGGAATTGCATGGGAAAAGTCGGAAGGCCTAGTTTCCAATCTCCCTTGAAACTTCCTTTATCTCTCATGATGAGCCGTACTAAAAGTCGGAATGTCCGAGATTCCGTTGTTTTCGGGTATGGTCCCTCGTGCGAGATGAGATGAGATAATGAAGATAGTGCAGACGTGAAGATATCTGATTCTGATTAAAAAGTTCTAAATTTTAAAAAAATTTTACGATTTCTTAGAAATATTGCGCTAAGTTTGAAACTTTGATGTATGTGGTATTTGTTGCTGTAAGAACTATATTTTTTATATAAAATTAATAAAAATTGAAAAATACTACAAAAAAGTAGTGAAACTTGATCAAAATATTGCGTTTCTAATTAGCTGAACACGGGCGTATATCTTAGGGAATCAGCTCAGCAGTGAAAGAAGACAACAGTAAACCATTACATACTTGCAACATGTAAGCGAAAGTTTGCAGAGACCCTTACCACTGCTTGTAAGCGTATTTTGTGATGAATGGTTTTTGTGTAGACAAATACACTTACACATATACAAGTGCAAACATAGAAGTGAGAAAATAATATAAATGATTATTAATAGCAAAGCTTGACGGTAGCAAAAAATTACAAAACTGGATTGTCTGTATTAATATACACACACATAAAGTGATAGAGTAGGGACGACTGCCACCTTAGCTGATCTTGTTAAGCATGCAGCATATCAGTGGAAGCGTTATCAGGCGGGTACGCATCGCAACTCAAGGAAAAAAAATGAAATAAGAACAGAATAATAAATTTTCTAATAGGCAAACCCAAAGCTCTGACACCATTTCTGCCCAGGAATTAAACGAAAAAATGTTTTAGAAGAGTATCATTTCTTAATTGCCTTTAAGCAGTGATTCTGTCCAACTTATTTTCACTAGCAAAGACATGCAACTTGAAGCTCGGCCTAAAACATCTAAGTTGCATATGCCACACTACTGCTGAAGTGAAGTTAGCAGCGTACAGCTACGCAGACTAGCTATCAATGTACACTACAAATGACACTAAACAAATACATACATACTCACACACATTATTAACCCTTAACTGGTATCGTAAATTTGACTAACGAAACTAGTATCATGGGGGCCGTGCGGCCCCCTATTAAAATTAGATTCTAGGATACAAATGTCTACAATTTTTTTCAAGAATTATTTTGATAGGACAAATAACAAGCTTATTTTATGAAATTAATAAGTTTTTATTCATATACTTCTTTTAACTTATTTACTACAAGAGATCACAAAATTTGGACAATTTTTTGGTATTTTTTTCTTACCACTATAAAAATAAAAAAAAACTATTATTTCGAAAGTCTTTAGCTAACATATGTATGTTTTCTTATTTCTTATAAAATCAACTTTGAAAAAATAAACTAAAACATAAGAATTTCAACGTATTAGACATAAATCAACACAAAATTATAAACCGAAGTGTTTAGGAACATTATAAGTGAACTAATTTCAGTCTTGACAACTATCACACAGTACTTTTGTGCTACTGGGCAATTTGCAAATGAAATGCTTGCAATTATTGCATTTTGTAACAAATTTCCCGTCTTTTTTTCTATCACATAAGTAACAGCGCCCTCTTTTTAGATCATTTCGGCTCGAGGTGGCAACTTCAGGCGTGGAATTAGTCACAGATGTTGCAGTTATATTATAAGATGCTACTAAACGATCAATCTTTTCTCGCAGTTCTCGTGGGTACATTGAATACTTAGCTATCCGATTTATTTAATGTTCTTTTATTAATTCCATCCCAGCTGATTTTATGTAGTTCTTCCTTTTCATTTTTTTTTTTTCAGTATTTGAACTTTTCCATAACACATAGCCGTTCGCACAAGCAATATTTAGCATTCCAGCAAACACTACACTTGGCCAACGTCGTGCTCTGCGAGCTGCAGAGTAATTAGCGCCCTTTTTGTCTAAAGCATCAACTCCACCTTTTGTGGAATTGTAAAACTCTATTATTTCAGGTTTCCCAGATCTTTCATTGACAGTTTGGTCGTGGTGCATTGAAGAAATCATTATCACACTCTGATTCTTTTTCGGTACAAAAGAAGCTAGTGTTTTGCTCGCCGTAAATCCAAAGATAGTTGTTTCAGGTTGACGTTGTTTATTTGGTTGAAATTGGGAGGGGACTTCACGTTTATTTTTTCTCAATGTCCCAACATAAGTCAAATTCTTTTCCAGCAATGTATCCAGCTCCACTGAAGAAAACCAATTATCTGCTGTTATATTTTTGTTTGATCCAAATATTGGAATAGCTAACTGTAGTACGGATTGTGTAGGTATGGATTGTTGACACCTGGTACGATCATGCTGTTTCCCAGTATATATGAAAGCAGTATATAAATAGTGAGTCTTAGCATCACATAGGCATAATATTTTGATGCCATATTTAGCTGGCTTTGATTTCATGTAAACCCGGAACAAACATCGGCCTCGAAATGGACATAACATTTTGTCAATATATAACCATTGAACCGAACAACTGTAATTCTTCTGACAATTTTCCATAAATCTGTCAAACACTTCAGAAATCAATGCCGCCCGATTTATAGTCTTTCGTTCCTCCCTTGATGCAATATCATCAAACCGTAGATTTGCCAAAATGAACAAAAATCGTTTCAATGCCATGGTTATTCTAAAAATTTCGCGACCAGTTCCGTCTGTGGCCCACAAAGATTCTACATCTTCATGTCCAGATTTGAATACTTCGGCCAGTAACATAAGACCTATAAAAGCTTTCGTCTCCGTTTCAGAAACATGATTTGTCCAAAACGCCACTGTGGAATACTTTTCTGAACTCTCTGTAATCTTTTCTTTTAGTTATAATTTGTATAATATTACCATCTATAAGTAGTTCAAATGATTCTTTGGTAGTCATCTCATTTTTTGACGCTACTGGACCAATCAATCCAGGTCTTTGTCTAACGATGTTATGTTGACGAGTTCGTGAAGCTGCTGGTGGATTTTTAGACCATTTGTATTTATTTTTTCCATAGTAACTGCTCTGACTCGGTCCTGCAACAGGTTCATCTTCACTCTTTGAAGAACATGCTTCAATTTCTGGACCCAGATCCTCACTGCTATCTGAGTCTTGTGTTGGCGGCTCCTCACAATCGCTAATTCCATCATTGTCACTGATTTGTTCTTCTAGATGGCCACCGAGTACTGATTCGGAGTCAGAATCCTCGTTCAGTATTTCTTCTATAGTCCTATTACTCAAAGGTCTCGCCATATTAGCAAAATAACTGTAAAACAAACAAATAAGTTAAATAAAATATTTACTAAAAACTTACGGAACTGGTATAGTGGGGTCCGCACGGCCCCCGCAACGTACGTAGCTCCACTCTGGTAAAAGCTTCAGCGCCGAACGTCCGACACCCGCCGTGTGTCGCGACGTAATGAGATTACTCAAAATGGCAGCCGCGTACTATGCGTAGTTTTTAAGAAATTCAAAAAAATAAAACGCGTGGGGTCTGCGCGGCCCCCACGATACCAGTTAAGGGTTAATAGCTAAGCGCCTACAATTTATTTTAGCCACCTCGAAAATCTACATGCAACACTACCACAAAAAAAAACAAATATCCATTTCGAATTCATCGTCACATCGTCTAGCAAAGGAGGACAGCAGCAGTCAGTCGACAAACATGTTGCAACATTATCCCAACAGCAACAACAATAGCACACAACTATCACACCAACTACAATGTGGCAGCACAAGTTGAAGTAGAGTTAAATTGTGTAGCAAAGGCGCTGGTGTTGAGCAAATTAATGCAAAATCAAGTAGCACATCAAATCACCTCGAAACTTTTGTTGGTTGTGGGTTTGCGCAGATGCTGTCGTGGCGACACACTGACTGATAGAGTGTGGGTACTTATGTAGGTGTACAAAACTGCATTTTTTTTCGCTCTCCGCCAATTTTCGGACGGGTACTAGGGAATTTGAAATGAATGTTAGGCTCAATTTTCGAATTTTTCCAAATAAACAACTGATCAACTTCAGTCCTATCTCTTCTCGATGGTTCCGAACTAACATTAAGTTCTATAAATGGGATACAGAGAAGCTTTCGGTACCTTTTTCGGAGCTCCGAAATCTTTACTTGTAAAGTATAGCTGGTGTTGTCAGTGATATCCTTTGTTAGATGCTGGGTGTTTGGTTGAGATCATCCTGCAATTCGTGGTGTACCTCTTGATTTCTGCCGTCGAAGGTTTTTTATGAGAACTGAATGGAATTTATGCGAAGCTTTTTTATGATAGAAATACCCTCAGGGCTTGCCATTGTCTGCCGAGGGGCGATTGTTATTACAGAAACGGTTTTCGCTTGATGTTGCATGCCTATTGTGGGCCTTCAAACCCGAGGTATATATATTTGATAGGTGGCTGGTATTACAATTTTGGACTCACGGTTTTTTTACGTATGTATATCACTATCTTCAAGTAGCTCCACAGTAAGAGGTCTGCAGCCGTGGAATCGAGTGATCTTGCTTGTGCCCCGAAATCTACTAATCAAGAAAATAAATTACCTAGAAAAAAGTTCCTCAAACATTTAATGGTGTCTCGGGAACATCGTCTTGGTGAAACCACATAGGCTTCAGCTCTAACTAATCGAGATTAGGTATTAAGAACATATCAAAAAATGTTTCGGTATCATTCACCAGTGCCGGTGACCAATAACTTTTTCTGAGTAAATAATTCACACCGATACCTTTTGTAGATGGAGTGGTGTTTCATAGATAATTCGAGGTCTGTAAGTAGCTGAATACCAGACATTTTACTTGTTTATATTTCCA
>JAYXIM010047748.1:0-10322 GCA_037575425.1 Anastrepha fraterculus
ATAGAAATTGTCAGGGTTTGCATTGCTGACTGTCAAATAGCAACAGCAATAGTAATTTGACTATTTCATTTTCAATGCATAGTCGTTTTTTGCGCAATAACCGTGACTATCGCTTTAGCTATGAAATAGCTGCATGTTAAATGGAAATGAAACATGCAAACACTCAAATGAACCGAACTGCTTAACTGACGACTATGAACGACGAATAAGTGTAAGCCGACAGCCACAGTTCTTCGTGTAACAGTTAACTATAACTATAACTATAACAGTTAACTAAAAGAACTATAGTTGTTTGAATGCATCATTGTAATAACTGCGACAATTGCTTATGCTGAAAACAGTGAAGCCAGCACGGAATTTCCTTACCGCATGCCCTTACCGTGCACAAAACTGAGCAAAACTATTTCCCGTAGATAACAGCTGTTTTAGTTGGTTACATACATACAAACAATATTTACAAAATACATCGGTGACAAAATGGATGAAGAAGACATCGAAATTTGCGACTTATTTCTTAATTTATTTCAACTATATATTTTATATAAAAAATACAAGGACCAAAAAAAGTGCAGAAGGTATAAAGTTCGGCTATTAAATAGGAGTTGGGGCACAAGTTGTTATCAAATCCAAGTGTTCCGCCGAATGAAAACATTGGAGCCTGATAAATTGTTTTCACACACAAGGATGTCCCCGCCTGTGTATGAGCTGCTTTTAAAATTAGTGAGCAGTTCCTTGAGGAAGCCAAAATAGCGGATTGGTCCTGAGGAAACACTATCTTTAGTTTTGCTGTATGCATATTGAGAAAGCGAGGCTTCAAGTCGATTAATATTTATTTCTTATTGGTTGTTTAGGATATTTGTCACAAGATGTAGTAGTTCTTTTATTATTGCAAAATTCAGGTACAATGTATACATATTAAAAAAACCACAGTATTCTCGTATACGCATATTTACAAAGTTTACATATGTACTTAAAAACCCAGCATTCAGGTATACGCATATGTACATATATTAACTAAATATGGGATATGTATCGATCATCGCTATCCAAGCTATTGTCGCAGTTATTACAATGATGCATTCAAACAACTATAGTTCTTTTAGTTAACTGTTATAGTTATAGTTATAGTTAACTGTTACACGAAGAACTGTGGCTGTCGGCTTACACATATTCGTCGTTCATAGTCGTCAGTTAAGCAGTTCGGTTCATTTGAGTGTTTGCATGTTTCATTTCCATTTAACATGCAGCTATTTCATAGCTAAAGCGATAGTCACGGTTATTGCGCAAAAAACGACTATGCATTGAAAATGCCATAGTTGAAGTTCAGTCAGCAATTCGAACCCTGGAAATTGTAGGTTAATTTAAAAAATATTGCTACTGAATGCGCTTCTCGTTTGAGTTTGAGTTTGAGAATTTTGTGCAGTAGCCCAATTTTGTACTCTTAACCCAATAACAACCAATGGCAAAGTTTACATTCATATTTGAATCGCCTCTGGGTAATTGTTATAATGAAGTCAAATCGCCGCCCGTAGCGCTGTCCTATTTCATCATGATCAAATCTCGTTTATGTCCTCCCCTTAAATTTGGGGAAACGAAAAATCAGTTAACTTGGCGCGGTAAAGCCGCATTTGGTTCTAACTGCGCACAGTGGTAAGGTAGTGGCAAGAAATTTGTTTTTCGCCCATTGAATTTCAATAATCAAATGATGCAGTTTCCAACAAAAATGGCTGACTATGGTAAATAGACATTCACAATCCTCTTGCCTAAAAAGTAATATCCTGTTTTAGAAAAATTTCTTTGCAGTTACTAACAGATTGGACTACGAAATTAGATGACATTTTTATGCATCGACTACTCTTTCCCCGAAACCCACCTTCAACAGGCTCTTCAAGACCAACATACCGTCATGAAGAGAGTGGCAAACTTGCAAAGAGGGAAAATAAATATTTACATGGATGGATCCAAGCTAGAAGAAAAGTGGGCTATGGAGTTTTTTTTCAAAAGAGTTGGGACTAGAATTATCTGTTCGACTTCTGGACTACTTTCGGGTCTACCAGTCATAAATCTTAACGATAATGGAGGTGATTACCTTAACACACACACACACCGTAACAAAAGCTACGGTTAGCCAGGCTTCGATCAAATCAATGGAGGCAGTTATACTAACACCAAAGGTACCTCTAGAATGTCTGGCAACTCTAAATGACATAAGCACCATCCACAAGGTCAGTCTTATATGTGTTCAGGGACGTAATATAGAGAGGTTATAAAGAGAAGAAAATATGTTTGTTACAACGAGGCTAATTTAAATAGATCAGAAAAGGTAAGGAGAATTGCTTAACCTCTTAAGAGAGAACATCTCGAAGGTCGTGGCTTGTGTCACCGGTCATTGGCCGTTAAGTGGGAACTCTTCTTAACTAGAAGTATTTTTTTCCTGAATACTGCAGAAGTTGTTGAGATGAGGTAGAGGCAGAATTCTACTGTTTCTTCCTCACTTCCTCTGTAATTGTCCAGCCTTAGCAAGGCGTAGAGCTTGGCTGTTAGGGAAACATTCTTTTGACTCTCTTACGGAACTATCCGATGTTGGGATAAAACCTATCGTAAGCGTCACAAAAACGAATCTGCATTTTTTAAGTGAGTTGACTGCTGCAAAAACCTAACCTAACGTAAACTGGTAGATGTTATTTTTCATGGTATTTATCCGGCATATCTCCGCCGCAGCTATGAGTTATATGGTCCATTCGATCAGTCCAATAAATCGATTGTTGGAACCAAATGCCGACGTTGTTTAGCTGATTAATTTTTGGAAGCAAAAATTCAGTCAACATGGCATATTTCTTAAGAAATAAAGACCGACGACATAGTAAACAGCACTTAAAATTGACGAAGTGCTCTATGAACTTCGCGAACAAATTTATTTTTATTTTTTTTTTAAGTGAAATTCCTTAGGCGCCGATGGATGAGCGAGAATGGAGAGTAAAATTTCAAGGCCATGCAACGTTTTGGGCATTTTCGTTTCGCGAGAGAGAAAAATTATCTAGAGAGAAAGGAGAGAGAGAGAGCTATGCCTTATATTTATATATCTTAGATACACTTTAGGCTATTTTTCCTGAGTTTTTCCTTGTGGTTGCTAGTTCATAGTGAGAAATAACACTGCCTATTTTTTGGCGCTTGTTTGTTGGTGCAAACTTGTAGGAAATATATTTTTGGTGCCTACTTTTTGGCGTTATATTTCCTTGGCGTCTACTGTTTGGGGCGTGTTTGGTCCCAATCTTTTGTGCCTTTTTTTTATGCCTACTTTTTGGCGCTTATTTCCGCCAGGTAGTGCTTGTGCGTACTATAAAGTGTTATCCATTTCGGCGTCGGATTTATTGGTATTGCCTTGCGGTAATTTGTGACGTTGCTGCGGTCCTGGAATCGCTACGTTTATGCGGGTGATAAACGCTGGGAGTAGTGCACGTTTTTGCCACGATTTGTGTCCGGCGTTTAGATACACCGGTCGATCCTTCTCCGTTTTCTGTAAATTTTGTCTATTTGTATTCTCTGCAAATGTTGTGAATTTATTTTGATATATATTCTTTCTCTCTCTCTCTCTCTCTCTCATTCTCTCTCTATATAATACGAGGGTTGCCTTTATATTTTGCACCCAATCATAAAAACACCGTAAAATAATAATGAAACTGGCTTTACTGTTTTTTTCAAAATATTCTCTCTCGAAGTCAATGCAGAGTTCACACAATCGCTTGAATCAATTTTCAAAGGACTTTTGTCACTCAGAAGTTGATACCTTCGAAACGAGCTGTTTAAAGGCTTCAACAGCTCCTTCTTCATCGCGTTTTATTTTTGATATCCGGAAACAAAAAGGAATCATTAGCTGCCAAATCATGGCTGCAAGGCGTATGACCCATTAATACGTTATTTCGAGTGCTGTGAGGCGATACGTGAGAGCTCGCATTGTCTTGGTGAAGGACGACTTGTCTTTAGCGGTTGGTTTTCTTTAATTCTCCGAAGTGCTGTGGGAAACAAGTGGTTTAGTACCACTCAGAATTAATTGTGTTAAGTTTGTCCAGTGGTGCATTTATGACATAACCAGATTTTCCGAAAGAACATGCGACTATTTGCTTTGAGGTGCTTCTTCCGCGAACAACTTTTGTTGGATTAAGGTCGTCTTGGAACACCTAAACTTTCAATTGTTATTTTGTTTCCCTAATATTCTTTATTTACCGTAGAACCATTTGGAATGAATTCCGAGTGCACAACACCATAATAATCAGAGAAAACGAGTGGCAGGCTTTCACTTTTAACCGACTTTGACGTGGTTTTTTGGGTTGACTGGTTTGCTTGCAAACTCATATACCCACGTCTCATCACCTATTATGATGCGCTGGATAAACTTTGGGCCCAAATTCACTTGCTCAAGCATGTCTTCAGCCATCTTCTCCCTATGTATTTTTTAAAAGAAATTCAACTCTCTTGGAACGAGTCGAGCAGCCACGCGTCTCATGCCCGATCGTTGGTGTAAAATGTCGCGAATTGATTCGTGAGATACGCTAAGATCACGCGCTATCTGCCTCATACTTAAATGATGGTTTTCCAACACCATTTCCTTGACTTTATCGACGTTTTTTCCCGTTGAAGACGTTGATGGGCCAGCAAATCGGTGCAAATCTTCCACGACTTCTCGGCCCTCTTCAAAAGCGCTATACCACTCGTAGACCCGCGTTTTTGATAAAGCACACTCGCCTTAGGCTTTCTGCAACATTTTGAACGATTCGGCACACGAAATCTCGTTCAAAACACAAAATTGAAAACAAATTCTTTTTTCGATATTTTTATCCATTATGAAAATCGCAGAGCACACCTGCGATCGACTGATATAATTAAATGCCAAAAAGAAGCTCATTGACAGATGACATACTCTGCGACACTATAGATAAGGACAGTTGTACCCACATTCCATTAGCAATTCCCGATATGTTTTTTGTTTTTTTTTTTGACAGAATGTATATAAATAACATACTCAACAGTCCCTTGATTTAAAATCAAATTATTGAGCATTTCGCCCGCAGAAAATAAGCGCAGTTATGGAGTAATATTTAGGTTTCCCCATTTCAAACCTCACAACTGTATTTTCGTTCGCAGAACTACTGCATTCTGAGTAAAATACACCACAACAAAACCCACTGCTCTGAGCGCCCTCTTCTGTGAGACCCAGCAAAACTGTGACGGTCATGTTTCACGCTTTGTATGCCGGCGCTACCTGCTGGCGAAAACTTTGGGGACTCCGAAAACAAAACCGGTGAACTTGGCTAAGCCAAGACAAGTAAACAGCAAAACAATCTAAAGCAGAAGTAACGCCAGATGGCAGCTTAATTGATGACTGCTAATTTTTATTATTTAATTCGAATTTTTAGGTTTTGCTTAATATACAGACTTATTCTCTTCTTTTTAATTGGCGCTATAACCGCTTATGCGATCTTGGCCGGACTTATTAGCTAAACTAAATGCTCCGTTAACCATCTTACTTTAATTTCTTTCCGCTAAATTTTTTATTCTTCAAATATCTCTCAGCACATTTGTTCAATATCCAGTAAGATAAATTGTAGATAAAGCAAGCTAAAGATACAGTGTTGCATTTGCTTGCACGTGGATTGGTGTTACCATTTCTCTTAAATTCTCAAACAGGCACCTCAGAGAGCACGAGAGTAGAGTTGCCAGCCGCGCGCTACCCCAGGCCAACACGGCTGTTTACATTTATTGGTGTTTGATACGTGAATGCGAACGGACGGGGAAAATTTTTCGCTCGGATCGCGCGCAGTGTTTTTGTTATTTTGCCAGCAAAGGCAAACAAAAGCAAATCGTTTGTATGTACGCACAAGTGTGAGTGTATGGAGAGTGGAAAAAAAGTGTTTAATTCGTCGCCAGTCGCAAACCAATCAAATAATTTTAAAGAAACTTTTTACTGTAAGTGAAATTGTGCGTGATGTGAATATGTAAATGAGTGCGTATAATTCGGTGTCGTTGCAAAGGCAAAAGTAAATTTTCTTTGAATGCAACAACAAACAGCCGAGCTCAGAATCCCTTTGTTGCGCACAGTGATGTTTACGCGTGTGCATGTATGCGTGTTTGTGAGTTTTTGAGTATGCAATTCGGTGTATGACGGCGACAGCAACAAGCATATTTAGTGCGTCGACGTGGTGCAACAACACAAAAGTGTAAACAAAACAAAAAAATGGTTGTGTATTTACATGTGTATGTATACCGCTCAGAGAACGTCTAAATGCAAGTGAAATTCTTGGAAAATATGAATTGTCTGTGCAAATTCATACATACACACACATCCACATTGCTGTATGCATCCGAGTGTTGATAAACATATGAATGAATAGCAACATTTATTAGTTGCTGAACGCCGCTGTTATGCTGGAGTTTAAGATTGAGAAACAAACGCCCACACAATCAAATGGATACCGACTCAAAAATAATTCAATTAGGAATTGTTTGACTTGTGGCTGGAAATAGAAATCTCACGGCGAAGAGAATATTTTTTGTTTGTCAAAAACCAAAGGCATTTCGAAATTGCGCGCTGGTTTTTAGTTTTTTTTCGCAATTTGTGTTATTTAGTTTTTATAAACGCGACGGTAAACTGATTTCCGCGCTTTTATTGGCCTTAAATACGAAGGACGTAAGCTGGAACCCTACTACCGACATGAAATATAAAACGTTCTATTGGTTATACAATAATTTGTAATGATGATTACAAATTATCACAAAAAAGCGTTCGTTAGCACCAAAACTAAAAAACCCCAAGGCACATTGAAGAGTTAGTGGCAGTGGATCAACTGATTTGAGTCTTTCTATTTATTTGCTCTCTAAATTATAAAACTTTGTTTAAATTGCTCGAAAGTGTCAGTCTTTGTTTATAGATTTTGACATTCTAGGGACCAACAACAAAATAAAGGGTGATTAAATTTTAAGGTCGATGTTGAATGTGAACCCCACGACACTGTTGGGCTCCTTTCTTTGAGATTATTTGAAAGAAAAGGTGTACGTTGATAAGCCAGCAACAATTCAAGAGCTAAAGGATGAGATAATTCGGCACATTAACGGCATAGAACCTCAATTATGCCTCAGCGTCATCGAAAATTTGGACCGAAATTTGGTGTGCCGCCGAGGCAATAATGACAATAATTTCCTAAAAAAATTGTATTTTATTCAAAATCAAAACCGGCCCTTGAAACTTATCCACCCTTTATATTGCGTGGTAGCACTAGACTAACAACACTGTTCTGTACGTTTGATTGTCAAAGCAAAGTATTGAGAAACTAGAAAACAAATACTGAATTCACCTTGTTTCAATCTGAGCTGATAGTCACATGAACACGGCGAAAGAAAAAAATCAACTGATTTACAACACCACCTTTAACATATTCGCCTTGCCTTGGCCGTAACCAAAATTTGAGAGTGCAAAGTGACAGTTGGATGCGTAAGAAACGATTATTTTGTGCTGGAAATATTTTCACTTGCAAGAAATATCCATCACGCAAACATATGATTGTATTTTTTGTAGAGTCGCGTTTGGAATTCTGCGTGCTTCTGACTGTTTGCTGTGGGACTTAACACTTTTCGATCTATAATCAAAAACAATATCATGAGCCAGCTTTTACTTTCCCCAAGTGCATCTAACGTCCAGCTTCCTTTTTCTTGCTCAAGAATGATGGAATAAGATTGCGCCTTCCACATTCCGCTATCCTTTTTGTTTTAATCTCAAGAGGCAGCTGCTTGGATGTTGAAAAAAAAAAAACAGGTTCGATGTTTCAGTGCCGAGTCTCCCAGCAGGTATAACTTACGGTCAATGTCCTGTAAGGGAACCATGGAAATTCGAGAACTGAAATTTTATTCATCTAAAAGATCCCTCGAGCGTTGTGTACCTGTCTAACGCTCGCGCTGAATTGATGCGAAGCCTTCCTCTCTAGGAGCAGACCGCAGGTAGTAAAGGGGATTCCAATCCTCTCATTTCGCGGAGTAACTACCTCACAGTTCCCCTGTCTAACCAGCTCATCTGCCTCGCAATGCCGCTATGACCAAGTACCCAGATGAGCCTATATATCGAAGAATTTGGGTGCGATCGAAAGTAAAGTCATGCATTACGCAACCAGTTGCGAGTGCAACATCATCGAGTCCAAGGCCCTGATTGCCGCTTGGCTGTCGGAGTAGATATTAACCGCCGTGACAGTTATTACACAAGTGACCAGCCAATCAGTTGATTCTGATTGCCATTACCTCAGCTTGAAATACACAGCAGTGGTCTAGTAACCTGTATTTGAGTCTGATAGAAAGCTCCTTGCACAATACACCTCCGTCAACCCTTTCATCCAATTTCGAGCAACCCTTGAACAGGTTCACCAGGCCCTGCCTCCAAATACTGCACACCGCCCACTATCCCCTTGAAGAAATGTGACTGGAGAATATTCCGCTCGCCAAAAGGATGAACCCAAAGTTCCTAAGCATGCTTGAGTGTCCGCAATCGAGATTAAGCTTGCAGCCTGATGCTCTCAGACTGATTGCGGCACGTATAGTTACGTCATTTTGCATTCACGAGCTGATTTTCCATAGTTTTTTCTCTCTCTTGCTTGCTCAATTTTTACGTCACAGCCAGAGATACTCTCACGGATGTCGCAAACTTTAATCTGTCATTCTTGGTCACCTTCTGTATTGTATCAAGGCCAACAACGATCTTCGTTCGTCAGGCAAAGTGAACCATTCGGGCATCTTTCTTTAGTAAAATACAAGTTTCTTATAAAAATTCTTGTATTTCAGCTCCGTAGCGCTCAAATTTTAGTAGGAAAATTAATTTTTTTTTAGAGAGATTTCTTTTGCTTTTTACCCTCGACGTGACGGCTTCGAAATTTCACCGAACTGCTGGTTTATTTGTTTTCATTTTTCACACGTCGCTTTGGTTTCTGTTTTTTATTACATTTTATTTTCAACAATTTTTGTCTTCAAAGTTATGTTGTGTGCTTTTATTGCGCTCGCTTGTTGTCGTTACTGGTTTTCCGCTGGTTTTTGTTGGCGCATTACTCGCTGAGCGCTGCTCATCGTTCATTGTTAGTCAGTATTGTTTTTTGTTTTTGTTAATCGCTAACTACTATCAACACACAGATGTATGTGTATATATGTATGTATGTATGATAGCAGTGAATTTTTATTAATTTTAAATTCAAAAAATGTGAAACGCATTTACTAGGAAAGAAAGCGAGTTTAGGTGAGGTGCATACGTAAAAAAACAAAAACACAAAAAAAAAACAATTACCAAACTCGAGAAAAGTAGCCTCAAAAAGGTTGACTTCCAACATATCAATGGCAATGACGATTTCAAGAGTATTGCGTCGAGTATTGTAAGCGTTTTTTGTAGTATCTGGGAATTCAGTGGTCTCGAAGTTAAGTTGAGTCTCAGCGCATGGAGATTAAAATCAAAGCGAGTCCGTGTGATATCCCGAACTTGCCTCAAACAACGCTCTCGACCATCTCCAACCCATCTGAGGTCAGGAAGACTTCAAGTCAATCTCGCCCAAAGCTCACTGGATTAAGTCGAGCCCACTTGAAATGAGAAAACAGAGGCAGGTATATATAAATCTGACACCAAGATCTCCACTATATATATATATATATAATTGACGCTTACACCCTCTTTGGGTGTTTGACCGAGCTCCTCCTCCTAATTATCGCATGCGTCTTAATGTTGTTCCACAAATCGAGGAACCTACAGTTTTGAGATGATTCTGAACGGCGGATATTTTTTATGAGGCAATTTTTCATGGCAGAAATACGCTCGGAGGTTTGCAATTGCCAGCCGAGAGGCGACCGCTATTAGAAACAAGGCTTTCTTCGTTTTAGTGTTTCACGGAGATTCGCACCAACCCATTCGGCTACGGCGGCCAAGCTCTACATTGCAATGGATAAATAGTCCAACGAGAGGGGCCGGCCTTAGTTTGCCATCTCTCAACTGCATAATTATGGAGTGGAGCAAATACAAGGTGGCGCAAAATTAATCACCCTATCGAAAGATTTCTAATTTTTGCAAATGGCGCCGACCGTCAATTATATTTGACACTTGTGAACTTGGCAGCTGCAGCATACAAACGGAAAAGCAATGGAATGCATACAGATTTTCAGCACTCAAAAAAATTTTATTTTTTATTTAGAAAATAATTACTTTTTTTTATTTAGTATAAAAATTATTTTTATGTAGTAAATTTTTTTATTTTATGTAGTACATTTTTATTTTGTGAAAAGAATTAATTTAAAAAAAAAATAAAAAT